>AP025049.1:16673481-16898430 GCA_036186865.1 Eustoma russellianum
TAGGCATCTTGATATTCCTTGTAATTTTAATCCATATGCCATATTGTTGCCTATATTTTATTGTATTCCAAGATTAGTATATGTATCTATACAATTACGTACATGCCTAGGTGTACCATGTGTTTATACCTTCCCTACATATATCATATATACGCACATATACATATATATATTGGTATGGTTTATATCACTCTATATTTCATGGACTATCTCAAGAGTATTTAAGTAAAAAGAGTTACGTGGACTTAAGTAACATGCTCGAAAAGAAATTGTCACTTTCATTCCATCTCATATTCATAGTCTTTACGTACCTAATTGTTGGGGTACAACAAGGCGGGCAAAAGAGAATCGCTCCAACGTTGAGCCTTACATACGAACATACGCAGTATGGATGTCCGTCTGCATGCTGCCACGCACAAGTGTCGGAAGAGAATCTTGCTGATTGAAGACATATTTATGGCCATGCATGATACCATATTGTGATAGATAGTGTGCTGCAGAGTTTATCTCCCTTGGCCCAAAAGATAACTTTGCGTGCATGGTGGAGAGTAGTAAGCGCAGTCGTAGTAAATCTGATCGAAAGTGGCAGGATACAGTTGTTGATCGACTGATTGAGCACACCAACTCCTTGCAGTCTACTTCTACGCCAGATGGACATACCCTTGCGTGACAAAAAAGATGAGTGAAAACAATACAACCTGTAGTTCTGCGTGCATCGGAGGCAAGACAGGCAACATAAAGCAAATGGCTTGCACTAGCCGCCCAGCATCGTCACGTAAGATTGCTCCCGCTGCCGACGATTTTCTTCCAGCTGCTGCATCGACATTCGATTTGAGTTTACCTGACGGTGGAAGCTGCCATCTCAACACTTTGAGTCGTTTCGTTAGCAGTGGGGGCGAATAATGGAGTGTGATCAAATAAGGAATTGACTTAGCGTACTTGGTACCCGGTGCAGACAGACACCATGTGTAAATACCCTGCCGGATCCCTTCCTTTAATCTATTAAGAGAAAAACTACCATCGCCAAAATATATCGCCGCATACTCTTTCCATATTATCCAGGATGCGATCAGTGGAACAGCTACCGCTAGGTGACCAAACATGGTGCCTTTGTTTGCACTAGTCCACCATCTACATAAATAAAGCTTAAATGTTCTAGTGTTGGGCATAGGTCCGTGGAAAACATTTGCCAATTGTACCCAAATTTGCATGGTGACAGGACAATGATAAAAGGTGTGAGTGATATCTACTGCCGCTCCTCTACAGAACACACAGCAAGTGGGAAAGGAGACACTCCATGTTCTTAGATTTTGTGGAAATGGGAGCGCATTAAACCATAGCCGCCAGAGAAATATGTTTGCTGCCGATACAATACCAGGCCACCAAATATAATATGCATACAAGAAATCTGATCCTCGTGTTCTGCAAGTTTCATAAGCTGTACGGAGATTGAATTGGCCCATGGGTGAATTGGTCCATAGCAAACCATCAGTAGTTGGGGTCGAGTGCATTGCACAAAAAGGATGAATACGACATAACCGCTTCCAATCCGTTGAATCATATATTGTGGATGTCATATCTGTTCGATGCCCATATTTACTACGCATAAATTTTGTCCACAATGATGAAGTTGTTTGATACTGCCACCATAGCTTGCGCTCATAGGCTTTCTGCAAATTGGATAAATTTCGAATGCCTAATCCCCCTTCTTCCTTTGGAGTGCAGACTGCTGTCCAGGCCCTCCAATGATGCCCGTTGCCCCATAGAAAATTCGACATTTTCCTATTTAACTCAGTAATTACACTCGATGGTAGTTTTGCTGCTGCCATGATATGAAGTGGCAATGTAGACAGGACCGATCGAATAAGGGCTAGTCTGCCAGCCATGCTTAATAACTTTTGCGACCATCCAACTAGACGAGAATCAAAATGAGCCAACAGGAAAGAGCAATATTGCGATCGATTGATCCCTTTGAATAGATAAGAGCTCAAGTACTTAATTGGCAGTTCTGCTATTTGCATATGTAAAAGGGATTCAATGCGAGTCAGCGATACACCATCACTAGACACCAACAGACTTTTATGATAGTTGACTAGTTGGCCTGATGCTCTTTGGTATTGTTGCAGAAATAATTTGAAACGCCGTAAATTATCAATGGAACCATTTAAGAATACTAATAAATCATCTGCAAAACCAAGATGGGAGACTACCTGCGATCTTCCGTCTTGAAAGCCTCTTAAGAATCCTGATTGAAACAAAGCGTTAATACCTCGTGAAAATCCCTCTGAAGCCAATATAAATAGCAATGGTGATAACGGATGACCCTGTTTGACCCCTCTTGTCGACGCAAAAAAAACCACACGGCTTTCCGTTTATCAATAGTGAGCAATGAGTAGCTGACAGATTATTCATAATGAGACGAATAAATCTAGAATGAAAACCAAAGGCGTGAAGGAGCTTTTCCAAATATTGCCTTGAGACGCGATCAAATGCCTTGGCCATGTCAAGTTTGATCATAACATGTCCCCCTCGACACTTTCGATGTAGTATATGAACCATTTCTTTCGCAAGTAATACTTGCTCCGAAATTCCCCTGCCAGGCATAAATCCTGCTTGTTCCAAAGAAATCAGCCTAGGCAACAGATTACTTAAACGGCTGGCAATAATACGTGTGACCACTTTAGACAAAAAATTTGTCAAACAAATGGGGCGATAATCCGCAAAGGTATCTGGATTTTCATTTTTCGGTATTAAACATATTAAGGAGGCAGCTATCGATTTGGGTATTTTAATGCCCAGGAAGAACTCTTGCGTCGCCAATCAAACATCTAGTTGAATTACATCCCGAAAGCGTCTGTAGAATGAACCAGGAAAGCCATCTGGGCCCGGGGCACTGGACAGGCTTAGTTGCCAAATTGCGTCTTTCACTTCATTCATCTACGGCAAATCTAACAAGAAATCATTCTCAGCTGACGTTAAAACTGATGGAATATATTGCAACAATAAGTCATGATCAGCAGTCTCTTCCTCTGTAAAAAGCCGCCGAAAGAAATGTACTGCCTCCTCTTGTATAGCAAGTTCATCATCGCACATTGTTCCATCACCCTTGCGTATGGATAATATAGATTGACGTTGTCTTCTAATCTTAACTAGTCGATGATAATAAGCTGTATTAGAATCTCCCTCTTTAAGCCACTTGACATTAGCCTTTCGTTTCCAGTAAATATGCGCCCGACGTTGTAGCGTGATAAGATCCGCTTTGGCCCGATGGTAGGCTGCCCTTGTGTCCTCCGAGGGACATGCATCATATGTTTTTTCTGTGCTAACAGTTTCCTCTTCAGCTGCTTGCAGATCCGTGAAGATATTTCCAAAGATACTTCGATTCCATGTTCTAAGATCTAATTTTAGTCGACGGAGCTTATCGTAGCAGCCATACATACCGCCCACTGTTGGGTAAGATTTCCATTGCGCATGAGCATAAGAGTCAAAATCCACGTGAGTAGTCCAAGCCTCCAAATAACGAAATGATGAAGGACCTCTAGGAGATTCCAACTGACAGTTTAAAAGTAAAGGCGCATGATCAGACGTTGCCCGATGCAGATGCTGAACGTGACATTTCGCAAAGATGTCCAAAAAATCTGCTGTAACCAAGAAACGATCTAGTAGGCGCCATACTCTACCGAGACTACGTCCATCCGACCATGTAAAACGAGAACCTTGATATGGGATTTCTAATAATTCACTAATCTCAAAAAACTGCTTAAAGTCTACAAGCGTACGAATTGATGGTGTAGACCTCCCTTTATACTCATCCAAAGTTAAAAATGTGTTAAAGTCACCTCCAATAAGCCAAGGCTGTGTCATATGATGTCGAAAGCCTAAAAGATCTTGCCACAAAATCTTTCTTACTGCAACTGTATGATGGCCATATACTGCCGTAACCGAAAAATCACTCTGTGTAACTAACCATTTGTATTGTAGAGATATATTCTGCACCCCTTGTCTCACAGCTAATAATTGAATGAAGGAAGATCTCCACAACACCCAGATTGTAGAATCATTTGAAGAGTAAGCGTTGGAGA
Source organism: Eustoma russellianum (assembly GCA_036186865.1). Classification (NCBI taxonomy): domain Eukaryota; kingdom Viridiplantae; phylum Streptophyta; class Magnoliopsida; order Gentianales; family Gentianaceae; genus Eustoma; species Eustoma russellianum. The sequence continues at coordinate 16,677,564 of AP025049.1, forward strand.
AACCTAATTGCAAGCGATAATGTTCCAAACGCGATTGTCTGAGCTTTGGTTCAATGATAACCAAGACATGTATCCTATATTGCCGAATTAAAGAATGCAATCTAACTATAGAGGTTTGAATACCTCTTAAATTCCACAGTAGGACATTCATCGATCAGATTGTAATACAGAGCTTGATGAACGTTGTGCTACTGCTCGCGTAACAATTGATGTGGAAGGTCCAGCAGGCATATCACTTTTCTTTCGGTGCGAACGACGCTTACGGACCTTCAATAAATTATCTATTGCAAGTGTAACCTCCGGGTGTGTAACATTTGGATTTCCATCCTCTGTAGGTGGTGTAGCTGATAGCACCCTAGCAGCTTCTAACACAGCAAATCTCAACTCCATCTCATCAACCTGAGCATCATCATGTATTTCAGAGTCTGAAGTTGGCAACAGAGTAGGGTCAGATTCCTGTATCTGAGAAGGTGCTAATGTCGCTGAGGAGCAATTCAATCGCTGTAAGTCTTGATAATTGGAGATGTTATTTATCAGTTGTTGTTGAACCTCAATGTCATCTGGTAGACAACCCACTGGTGTCGATGGAGAGTCATCTAGTATTACCTGGGTATGGTCTTGCTGCGCGAGTGGATCAGCGGGCATATCCTCTGCCATTTGAAGTTGTTGTGGCATTGTAACATCCTGCGGCTCTATTGTAGTTTGAGTATTTGGTTAGATCATGTCAGTTTTAGTGTTGTTGGTTGTCTTTTTTGGTGTCCATCTTTGCGCAGGTTGTGGGCCAGAAGTTTTTGGTGCAGTATTGGCGGTAGGTAGCAGGGACTCCGATTGTTGATCTCGCCTACAGGATGAAGCTAAGTGTCCGAGTATGCGACATGTTGCACAGTACATTGGTAAATTCTCATACTCAATAGATTGAAAGAAAGAGTAATCATCGCTTTGTATGTATAAACGCTGTGGAAGCTCTTTGGAAACATCGATTTCAATACAAATACGCGCTATGGATGGTCGCAGCAATTGTAAAGTTGCCGAATCTGCTTTTAGAGCCGTGCCAATCATTCTTGCAATTTCAAAGAGTGCCTCTGCCTTATGAAGATAAATTGGAAGACCTGGCAATGAGATCCAGACTGGAACAATGGACATATCAATTTTGGGATCAAAATCATAAGTCCATTTAGTGACTCACATGTGGTAACCCAAGACTGTCCATGTGCGACGTGAAAAACATCGGTAGTAATCCGCTTCCGCATCAAATTGCAAAAGAATGTGCATGGAATCCAGCAATGTAATTTTAACCGAAGCAGAGAAGCCAATTCGATCAAAACACTTACGTATAACATCACGTTTTGGGCGGCCATAACAAAAGGTTCCTACCAAGCAATATTTGAATGAATCTGCTAATGCTGATACCTCCTCCCGATTAAATTTTATCGCTGGAACCCCCTTAAACTTGGTGATCTCGCGAGGTTTAATCGCTGTTGCAGCGGTTTTAAAAAGGGAAGCGTAGGATCGAGTTTGATCCATGGCTCCAAGAATCCTGCCGCCGCCAGTGGATGGCACAGAAAATAAACCGAAAACAATGAGGAAAGCAATATAATGATCGATCGCAGAAAAGAAAGCAAAAAGAACAGTAATTGGAACGGCGATCAGCAACCAAACAGTGCCGTCACCCATCGCAGGAGAAGTCGCCTTGGCGCCGCCATCATTATATATATATATATTTTTAAATAAGAGAAATTTTATTACGGAATAACCTCACTTGTGGCGGAGGAAAACCATATTACAAGAGTCAGTGAATGTAAATAAATGAATTAACGAACTAATAATGTCATATCTCCAGTCGTATATGAATATATATATATATATATGTCTATATATATATATATATATATATATATATTTTATTTTTATTTTTTTGAAGGGAAATTTTATTAAGCAACAACCTCACTTTTGGCGGAGGAAAACCATAGTACAAATGTCAGAGTATGCGAATAAATGAAATAACGAACTAATAATCTCATATCTCCAGTCGTATATGATATGCCGCATTAAAACCTTGCCAAGTAAAACCACCCTTGTGGATAAAACCTTGGCGAAGGAAAAAGCGTACATATTTATACGGCTGTCATTGATATGATAGAGACGTAATATTGTGTACAAATCAAGGGTTGCTGCAGTCGTATGTAGTAGAAATATGAGGCTGCAGATGGTGTAATCGGCCATGCTTGGTCTTGATGTTTCCTTGCTGAACCAACCCTCAGAGCCTCCGTGATAATTGCGATGCCAATGTGACAAAATGATGAAAGGATGCTCTAGGTCAGTCTGGGGTGTGATGTCCTTGAATGCAGGAAGATAGTGCATCACATGTGGAATCTCGCGCAGATGAAGAGAATGTATTAAAAGAGCATAAATGAGGTAGTTGAATGTGAAGAGCTTTTTATTCAAAGAAAGCCTCTATCTCTCCCCATGAAAGAGGCGCCGGGTGCCTACCCCAAGAAGAGTTAATCTCATCTCCTTTAACAAGAGGCCTCCCTAAATTAACTCCTCATGAGTAGTCTTGATCTAAAGAATAAACCTCAAAATATTCCCTCCTTCATTTCAAAAGAAATCGGGCGGAGCATTTAACAAGGAGAAGTCCAAAAACCACTACAACCTCAAGATTTATCTAGGTAAGACAATCCTCCACAATCTTTAGGAAGTTACATTTGAAGGAATGAAACTTACATAGCACCACTCTCTTGACAAAACCATGAACTTCATGGTTTAGGTAAAGGTTTTCAAGACCCCAAACAAAGGTTGTGCTCTAGCAAGAGTGGATTTCCCTCAATCCATCCAAGGTGCAAATGGTAAGACCCTCAATTCCTCCTCTAAGTTGTATTATGTAATCTAAGGGATGTCTAACAAATACCCCTAAACCGTGTGTGATAGGGAAAGATAGGAGGAAGTACTTCTTGGGTCAACAAGCTCAAGCAAGATCCAAAGACTATGAAGGCAAGTACACTATACTTTTTGAGGGTTGAACGTGAGAGTGATTGCATGAATGGCTAGATAATCCTTAAGATTTAATCTTAGTTGTGATATGCTAAGCCTTGATGCATAACCTTTCAGCCTAGGGGCTAAGCGGTGTATTTGTGTGAGTTCTTCCTTAAATGTGGATTCTTTAGTGGTTTTATGCACTATTATGTTGTAATCTAGGATGAACATGCTAAAGATCTCTTCTTTTCCCATGGTTAGGGCACACGGTAAAGAGGGTTAAAGGAATAGGGGTGGTTTTGCATGAAATAGTAAATTATGGGGTAAAGTGGAGACAAGATTATATTTTCGTGTGTTAAGCTTAACATGTTCCTTGTGAATATAGTATTTTGCCTTGCATGTACTTGGTGACTAGGGTGCGTATGCACCAGAATTGTGGTTAATGTTGAATTAATAGGTATGTGGTATGCTTGCCCAAAAGATGATATATGCTGCGTACAAACTGTTTTATAGGAGATTCACGTATGATTTTGTAGCATGTTGAATCTGTGAATTCCCCATGAAAGAGTAAGTGTGAGTTATAATAAAGGGTTTATGACAAATAATGCAAGTTAGGGCCATTTAGGAAGGAAACGCGACAAGTTATGAAATTACTGGAGCAGGGCAGATCTTAGGCTGTCTTATGAGACCCGAAAAGAGACCTTAGGGACATTCAATTTAATGGATTTTTGGTATATCATTAGCCTTACGTGTGTGTTAGATGTGAGAGTTGGAATTTCATTAAAAGGAGTTACGGATTATTTTTAGTGAAATTCTTACTAAAACTGGTCATGCTGGAAAATTTTACTGGGCTGGACAGATTTTATGTGACATAATGAGCAACCAGGAAATGGACCTTGGGAATATGCAATTGGGCTAATTTTTGGTAGGATGCTAGCCTGAGGTGCCTACTAAGCTTCAGAGTTAGAATTTCTGAAAAAGGAGTCACGATGTGATCACACTAAAATTCATAGTAAAATCGGTCAATCCAGAAATCTGCATGTAGCGATTTTAGGAAAAAGAATAATTGATACCTTTAACGATATTATATGTGGCGCCCCGCACCCTGGCCCCGCCAAAGTCGGTGCACCCGCCGTACTTCACTAAGGAGAGTACTAGGCGTCATCCATACGCGTCGTGATCCATGATAGCAATGCATGGATTTTCGTGCTTACGCGCAACAAATAAGCGAAACCGTGGCAGAATTAAAAACTTCAAAATTAAAAAGTCATCACAACCACTTAAGGTCTACAACCCACGTCAATGTAGCAGAAAAACAACCAAAGCAAATTGTTTATCCCATCGCAATTACATAAAAACCGTCATCCCTTAACGCTGGTACGTTCAGTCTCCTAATCCTGGTCATCCTCCAAATGCACTCACGGGTAGGGAACTCTAGGCTCGTCATCAATCCATTCTACCTTGTCTCCTGCAACCTCTAGAGAGAAAAGTAGGGTGAGTGACAACGTCACCAGCAAGTATACTATAATAATCATGGGTTAAATGGAAAGTACGAGCAAGAACCGAACCCCAAATAATATTTGGTTTAGAAGCATACCTGTCCTCCGACCAACATTCGATAAGGATCATCGCTTAATATAATAAGATCTTAACTTAAGAAAAATCACCAGTCAAGACAGAATATAACATTAAGAGACTGTAACTTGCATCGATGAATAATACCACAATAATCATCACTTAAGGTAGTCACACTTAGGTTCTACAAGGTCATACCAACTTAGTCTAAGTATCATGTGTCACTACACAATAACTCCATAAACGTGACATGCATGCATATGCACATGTGATGCATAATGGTAAAAATGAGAAAATGACTTTTCATGCTTTTCTTTCAAATCATTATTGTCATAAAACAATAGAGTGTTCAGATCTATCTTCCCAGATTTTAGGCGGTAACTTCTCCCCTTCGAATCTACTACTCCCGGATTTGGAACGGTAACGTCATCATACTTCCCGGGTCTATTCTATTCTAGGCCTGCACGGTCATCATACTTGCTGGGTCTATTCTATTCCGGGCCCGCATGGTCATCATACTTGCCGGGTCTATTCTATTCCGGGCCCGCACGGTCATCATACATACTGGCCAGTTCATACTCAGACACGGTACCGGTGGGGAAGCGTTCTTTTAAAAACACAAAAAAATCATCTTTTTGAAAACGCTTTTCATCTTTCCTTCACGTAAAATCCATGCCATAAATCATGCATGTGATGATGAATGCAATATATGACATGTAACATGCAAATGACGGCATAATGCATGATAAAAACGAATGGACACGTTTCGTTGACATGCTGGAATTTTCCAGCTTCGTAACGTCTACTTCTTCTTAAGAATTTTCTACTAAAATGCGCGGTTTAGACTCATTTAACCACATGTACTTCTCCGTGACTGTCATAAATGAATGCCATGCATGCGTTGCGAAATTACGGTATCAATAAGGTACTCAATTGCTCCTTTTCATAAAACAATGCAATCTGAATTCTGAAATGACCACATTTTACTATAAAATTTATTGTGACCAAACCGTTAATCTTTTTCTGGAAATTCCAACTCCCTAACTTAATAAACTCATTGGGATAGCATCGTGCCTATTTTTAGCCCAAATCCCGTTCTCTAAGGCCCTTTTCCAGATCATGCAAAGTGTGACATAAATTCTGTCTATCCAGCATAATTCAGTTTGACCCGTTTTACTAGAAAATTAATTAAAAATAATCCACAACTTATTTTGATAAAATTTCAACTTCCATCTCTTCTTTATTCATGAGGCTAGTACCATGCCGAAAATTAATGGATTTGCATACCCCTAAGATCCATTTTTAAGCTACTAAACACATTACTTAAATTCTGTCCAGTACAACTTTTCCATCAAGACCAATCTCAGTAGAAAATTCATTAAAAATAAACCGTGGCTCTTTTTAAGGTGATTCCAACTCTCACACCTAAAAAACACAAAGATAATAGGACACCAAAAATCAGTGGAATTGAAGGTTCTTAAGGTCCCTTTTCTGGCTTCACAAAACAGCTAAAATTTGGGTCCAGCTCCAAAATTTTCCAATGATCATACATTCTTCCTAAATGTCCTTGGCTCACATTTTCGCCGCCAACACTTAGCCATAACATTGAGACGAACACACACACCTTTCACCAACAGCCTCAATATTTGGTGCATGCAAAAAAATGATATAATCAAGAGTATATCAAACCTAACACACACAAGATCAAATCTTGCCCCCCATTTCCATGCTATATTAACATTTTGCATGCAAACTTCACCCAACCTCCCCTTAACCCCTCTACCGTGAGCATTTCACCATAAAAGAAAGGATCTTTAACACATTCAAGCCTAGGTTAGAACATAAACATGCATGTAACCATCAAAGAACACATCTTTGGAGCAAAGTTCCACTCCTTCACATTTAAAAGCCTAGGGCCGAAAAGGTTTGGTCTTAAAACTTACCATTTCACAACTAAGATTAAATCTTAGGTATTTCTAGACATTCATGCACACACTTTCACATCTAAACCATAAAAAGGTATAGTGTACTTGCCTTGTTCGCTTACTCTTCTTGGAAAGGTGAAAAGTTGAAGTCTTTCTCTCCTCTACACATGCATTCCCACGGTGGTGGGGGAGAAAGAAAGAAACATAGTTAGTCTATGTTTTTAATTCAACATTCATTCAAAAGAAAGCTAGATGGCTTACCAAAAGGACTGTGAGTAGTGTCCAAGCTTCTCTAAGCTAGAGTTCTTGTAAGCTTGAAATCCTTGAGCCTAGAGACCATTAAGGTCACGGTTTTGGAGCAAAGAGAGGCACACCATGAGTTTCATCTTCATGAAAGTAGAAATGTCTTCTTAGGAGGCTAAGAATACTTACCTAATGTCACTTAGCTTTGAAGGAATCCAATTCTTCCTGGTGCTCCTCTTGGCCGTGGGGTTGGAAGAGAAAGGGGAGAGATGGAATTCTCTTGAGCTTCCTAAAAGGGTTTGAACAAAACTCAGAAAGTTCTTCAAGTGTGTTTTGGAGGGAACTTTGTCACTTTGGCTAGGTTTAGCCGTTGAGGGTGTATGGGTGGGGTTAGGGTTTTGCCTTATCTTTCTCCAATTAGATGTCCTAACCTTGGTTACCTTTGGCTAACCAAGGTTACTTTACTGCTAACTATGGTAACTTTAGGCCAACTATAGTTTCTTTTGACTAACCATAGTTCCTTTTAGGTTTGGTTAGGTTAGTTCCCATTAAGTCTAGCCACTTTTCTTCTTAATTAGCCTCCCTCCCCCTCTCCCTCTTAATGCAGCCGGCGGTTGGGGTCTTTAATGACCCCAAATAGCCATTGTAATTTATTCTTGCCATCCCCTTTTTGTTTTTCTCTAAAAAATAATACACATTTCATGCCATTAGTCTACATTTAAATAAGGATTTTAGAAATAGCCTATCTTGGCTAGGGCCGAATCCCACAAAGTCATGGAGCAATTGGATCCTTTCTTGTAATACATATAGTACTCTCATGATATGCTTATAACGATCATTGACTTAATCAATTCCAATCGCAAGCGTACATTGTCACATGTTCATTATCTCAACCTTAGGTACAAGAATGATTCTATAATTGGGTTACAACATTATAAATCTGCGAAATTTATTTATCAACCACTTTAGACATAGGTGAACCCATCTATGTAAGCCACTTATTTTTAGAATGACTAATTGAAGGGTAAACACCATATATAAGTGAGCTTCACTAATCTGAAATTTTGAGCAGAATTGGGGAACTTGTTATAAGGCCTTAACTGAACGGACTTAGGCTAGTTATACGACTTGGGCTTACAAACACCCATTTAATGGAATGTTAATAATAAGTTTTCAAAGCTGGCTTAAATTAAAAGAGGTTAACGGGCTTACATGAAAGACCAAAGAAAGGGGCGCTGGAACACTGAAATTCAGCAGCCTTGTTTCATGATTAATTAAACTAAGTATCTTACACATTTTGTATCGTCACGAGAATTTTATTATGAACAAATAAGGCATTTATATGCATATGCATGACAATCATTATTGTTAGTGGGCCTAACCACAAGGGGTTTAGGGCCGAGTATAAGGAGTGATTCATGCTGGAAATTTTTCTAGCATAGCGACGAGTTGCACATATGTGAATTTGTAACGCATTATGTCATGGTTTGCATAATACATTTCATGCATTGCATCATCGTCATTTACATGATTTATGGCATTGGTTTTATGCGAAAGAAAGATGAAAAGCGTTTTTTTTAAAGAAATGATCTTGTTTTAAAAGAACGCTTCCCACCGGTACCGTGTGTGTATGTGCCTGGCCAGTAAGGACCCGCCCAGATCCGGGGTTAATTGATCTGATGATATGACCGTTCAGGCCCAGAGAGAATAGACCTGATATGGACCGTTCGGGCCCAGAGAGAATAGACCCGATAAGTGATGACGTTACCGATCCGAATCCGGGAATAATAGATTCGAAGGGGAGACGTTACCGCCTCAGATACGGGAAGATAGATCTGAACGATCTATTGTTTTCTTGACGATGATGTTTTGAAAGAAAAGCATGAAAGATTATATTCTCATTTTTATCATGATGCATCACTTATACATATGTATGCATGTCATGTTCGTTAAGTCATCGTGTAGTGACACAAGATACTTAGACTAAGTTGTTATAAATTGGTAGCTCCTAAGTATGACCTCATTAAGTGATGATCCTTGTTATTTTACGAATTGATGCAAGTTACAGTCTTTTATTGTTATGTAATTTACTAAGTAACGATTTTGTTTTAAGTTATGACCTTGATGCATTAAGTGTTGATCACTATGGAGTATTGGATGGAGGACAGGTAAGTTTCTAAACTGAAATTTTTGGGGTTCGGTTCTTGTATGCACTTTCCATTTAATCCTCAATTATTATAGTATACTTGCTGGTGACTTTGTCACTCACCCCGTATTTTTCCTCCAAGAGGCGGCAAGGAACAAAGTAGAGTGGATTGAGGATGAACCTAGGGTTCCCTACCCGTGAGTGCAGCGAAGGATGGATGGAATAGGAGACATGACATGCCGATTGGGACTGATGATTGATTATGTAATCGTGTTGGGAAACATTTACTTTTGAGGATTTTGGCACATTTGACTTGGGTTGTAAACTAAGGATTATCTCGTGGATTTTTTTTTATTTAAAGTTTTTATTCTGCCACGGTTGCGCTTACTTGATGACGTATAAGCGCAAAAATCCATGCATTTTATCATGGATTACGACACGTTATGGATCGACGCCTGGTACTCTCCTTAGTGAAGTACGGTGGGTGCACCAGTTCCGGCTAGGCTGGGATGCGGGGCGCCACAGAACAAATAGACCGTCTTCTATAATAGATCATAGATCAATATCAATAGCCATAAGAAAGAGTTTTGTGTAGGATCTGCAAGGCACCACTAGAAGGGGGGGTTGAATAGTTGGTGCGAAAAATGTGGTTTTTAATATTATTTTAAACCAAAAACCCAACTTCTGAAAACAGTTTCTCTTTTTAGGACCAGTATTGAAACGTTTTGAAAACTAGGTTGCGGGTCTTCAAAAATTCTGAAATTTGGAGAGAACTTAGTCTCAGATGTTCTGAGTATCTCCTAAAAATTTCAGATTAAAATTCAGCCTCTAACCCCTTGCAAAACCGTTGGTGGTCAGATTGCACAAATTTACCAGAAACGGTAGTCTGATTTGAAAAATTAATTCCTATTTAACCGTGACTCCAAATGCTCTGAAAATGTAATGACTAACCCCTTATTAGTTGTATTTAATTGGGTTGAATAGTCAAATACGTTCAAAGTCTCAACCTTTGCAAGCCTGAAAATCAGACTGCACTAATCTCAGAACTTTAGACGTTTGGGTGACTTATCCTTGTCCAAAAGGGTTGAAACTTGCGCCAAATTAACCTTAAGATGTGTGGCTATGATTCTGAAAAGTTTTGTGATTTTTGAAATTTGTTTACTATTTTTAATAACGTGATGAAAAACGATGCACGGTGTTGAAACTGAAAGTAAGTTCTGAAAGTAAATAACACCAGGAATTTTATACTGGTTCGGTTAAAACAACCTACTCCAGTCTTCGAGGACGCCTTCCTCGGTTAGAACTAATCACAAAACACAAATAACACCTTACCACATGGTTGATGGAGTTACACACCAACTCCAACCCTTTACAAACCTTGTATATGAACACAATGATCACGAACGCCACCACCTTGCAAGTGCAAGATTGATCACACCTTGATCAATCTTTTACAACAATAAAGAGAGTATGTTGTGGTCTATATGAAGCCTATTCAAATGTATGAATATGAATACAATAGGCTTTTAGAGAGAAGAAAGAAAGAGAGTGTAGAAGAAGAGATGAAACACGTTTCAGTACTTTGAATTTGCAAGACTTGTTCTTGTCTTTTGTTTGCTCTCTTCTTTCCTTTTTATCCAAGTTGGCCGCCCCCTATAGCTTGTTCTTCCTCTAGAAAATTATCTTTAAGTCCTTGGAAGAGTATATTGCATCATGGTGACATTTCCTTGCTTACTTGGCAACTCCTCATTGGATGATCATTAAGCTCTTGCTTACTTGGCACTCATTGATTGGACGGAAGTTGTCATTATTTGATGACTAGATAAATCTGAAAATAAACCTTAAAAAGCATGTGCCAATTAGCCATAAAATTATTTCCATAAAGCATATAATCATCCCACATAATTAGAAAGACAACTTATCACCATTTCCTTGCTAAATTTTGGCCATTATGCTTCTCCACATGCTGAAATTTTTCAGCATGTGTAACATTGTCACTTAATTCAAATTATTGCCAAGAAGAAATCAATCATCAATCATCATGTATTTGATTTATTCCTTGAAAATAAAGAAGAAATCAATCATCATTTAGTACATCACATTTCTATCAATTTTGGAATAAACTTAGTCACCAAGTAGGCCATAAAATCGGCCACATTCTTTTCTACACATGCTGAAATTTTCAGCATGTGTGATATTTGAAGATATCACTTTATTAATTCCATAATATATTCAAAACATTTCCATAACATCTTTCAATTAATCCACATGATTCAAGATAGTAACATATGGCTCACTAAGTGATAAAATCGGCCAGCCTATGCACACATGCTGAAATTTTCATCATGTGTTACAAATTCGACATAGTTTGAAATGTTACCTTGTGTAGCTCCTTCCTTTATGTCACCAACATTGTATGCTTCATTCTTGGCCAATCAAGATGCCAACAAAGCTCCACATATGCTTTTCCAAGCTGTAGTAGGCGAGTATAATGACTTGTGCATGTGCTGAATTTTATTTTTGCAAACTTTGTAAAATAGTGCACATATAATTACACACATATGGTATATTCCAATCAGCCCTTAATTGATTTTTCTAGAACACTTTAAAATGTATAAAGTATGTAAAAAGTGTCTAGAGACATGTTATATGCCATGCCAAAAATGTTCCATGTGTCGTGTTCGTAGAAAACCGAATTTTCGACGTTTGTCGATTACCCGATTTTTCTTCGATTCAATTCCAAATTTTTGTACATGTTATATATATTATGTTACACATAATATACATAAATTAAACTTTAATATTCAGCACTTAGGCTGATCTAAAGTGGCGCCTAACCATGTGAAAAAATTGAATTTGGAATCTCCACAATTTGGCCTTAATTTGAGGTGATTTGTGTGTGCCAACATGAAATGATTTTATGGCTGTACATACCATGTAAGCCACGAAATTTGTGGCCATTTTTTATGTGTAGGGGCTGGCTATCTTTATATGGCAAGTACGTGATACGTTGGCGAAGTTTCGGTTGTCACCCGATACAACAATTTTTGGTTTAGAACCTTGTAACATGTCATAATAATTTTGTCATCCCCATGACTTATATCATATGATATAAGACCTGAATATACTCATAAATATGAGTTAAGTATAGTGGTGTGACGTTAACGTACGTACGTAAGATATAAAAATGTCGGTAGTACGTTGGAATATATGTGTATGTGCCTTTTTCAAAAAAATGAATATATATATATATATGTGTGTGTGTGTGTGTGTTAAAATTGTGTGGAGAGGGTGAAGAGGACTTTCCATTCTTCAACTTGTTGCCTTTGTGCCTTTTCCAAATATAGCTTCCTTTAATGAACTACTTAGTTTATTTAACTAAATACTTCACTTAATGAACTAGTTCATTAATGATGGCACCTGAAAATAGTTCAAACACAACAAATTCTTGCCATTTGATGTAAGCTTTAAAGCTTCATGGTCGTTAATACGACAACATTATATATGAACTATATAAGGCAAGTTTATGTAACAACATATTATGTCATGAAATATGTCATGCATTTCTTTAATACACGTTATTTAAATCATGCATTTTGTAATCACTCAAATCCCTTTTTCTCTACAATCTCCCCCTTTTGATGATTTAAAAAATAACCTACATTCATCATTTAAATCTTGTCACTCCCCCTCCAATTGTGCATAAATTCAAATTTTGAATTTCAAATTTCATATTCGCTCCCCCTTGATTTATGCAATCAGTTTCTCTCTCCCCCTTAAATCATGCATTCTCTCCCCTTTTATTTTGGAAATACAATCAAAAATGCATGTAAATATGGAAAGACAATCAGATCAAATCAGCAGAAATCATGCCTAACTTAGAATGAAGATTTTCGTACGTGGCTTGATTTAATGCCTTATTAAAAATATCCGCTACTTGTGCCTCTGTGCATACGTGATCTATGACAATATCACCATTACTTAGGTGATCATGAAGAAAATAATAGTGTACTTCTATATGCTTGGCCTTAGAGTGTAGTACGTGGTTCTTAGATAGGTTGATGGCACTCATACTATCACAATATATAGGGATCTTGTTTACCGTAATTCCAAAGTAAGAAAGTTGTTGTTTTTGCCATAGTAGTTGTGTGCAACATAGACTATGTTCCATGTACTCAGCTTCAGTAGTGGATAAAGCTACGCTTGCTTGCTTTTTGGAAAACCATGAAATAAGTGAATTTCCTATAAATTGGCAAGTGTCACTCGTGCTTTTTCTATCTATTTTACATCCACCATAATCTGCGTCAGTGTAGGCATGCAAGTTAAATTCACAATCTTTATCATACCAAATGCCAAAGGTGGGTGTGTTCTTAATATATCAAAATATTCTTTTCACGGCATTATAGTGAGACACCTTTGGTTGACTTTGAAAACGCGCACACATACATACACTGAACATGATATCTGGCCTATTAGCAGTAAGATATAGCAAAGATCCAATCATAGATCTATATAAGGCATTATGAAAATCCTTACCATGTTCATCTTTATATAATTTAGTTGTGACACTCATAGGGGTGGGGGATGGTTTTAAATTTTCAAAATTGAACTTTTTAATCATATCATTTATATACTTAACTTGGCTTATATGTATTCCTTTACCCGTTTGTTTAATCTGCAAGCCAAGAAAGTAATTTAGTCCACCAACCATAGACATTTCAAATTCTGATTTCATGCAAATTTCGAAATCTTCAACAAGTTTATGTGAAGTGGAGCCGAAAATGATGTTATCAACATAAATTTGAATAATGAGTAAATCCGATTTATCTTGTTTTAAAGATAGAGTACTATCTATAGTGCCTCTTTTAAAACCATTTTCTAAAAGGAAAGTAGCAAAACGATCATACCATGCTCTCGGTGCTTGCTTTAGACTGTATAGTGCCATATTTAGTTTGTACACATGATCGGGATGTTTCAAATCTTCAAAACCGGGTGGTTGTTTTACTTATACCTCTTCTTGTATAAATCCATTTAAGAATGCACTTTTCACGTCCATTTGATAAAGTTTAAAATCTTTCATGCAAGCAATAGCAAGTAAAAGTCGTATGGCTTATAAGCGTGCTACGGGTGCAAATGTCTCATCATAATCAATTCCTTCTTCTTGATTATATCCTTGTGCTACAAGTCTAGCTTTATTTCTACCAACTTTTCCTTCTTCATTCATTTTATTTCTAAACACCCACTTTGTAACTATTATAGTCTTATCTTGTGGTCGTGGCACTAAATCCCATACGTCATTTCTAACAAATTGATTAAGTTCATCATGCATAGTATCAATCCAAGAAGAATCACTCAAAGCATCATGCACATTTTTAGGTTCGATTTCAGAAATCATGGCATGAAATTGATTTATTTCATCCGGATTTATTCTTCTATGTGGCCGCACACCGTGAGTGATATCGCATATAATAAGATCGTGTGGGTGATCTATATGCCATCTTGGTTGATTATTTTCTATGTTCTCATGCATTTCTAAGTGATCATGCATTTCTAGTGTATCATGCATATCATGCGTGCCATCATCATCATTCAACACGGGTTTCAATTCAAAATCATCATCATATTCTTTATCTTTATCAGTCTCACCAAATTCATTAAACTTTACATGAATGGATTCTAGAATTTGTCTAGTGATAGGATCATAACATCTATATGCTTTTGAATTCACGGAATACCCAACAAAGATGCATTCAATTGATTTAAATTCAAACTTATCCAAATTATATTTCGTATTCAACACAAAGCATTTACAACCAACCAAACACATGAAAGTAATCAATTTTAGGCATGCGATCATTTAATATCTCATAAGGCATCTTATTAATTTTCTTTCTAATGGACAAATGATTAACTATGTAGCATGCACAGTTTATGGCTTCCGCCCACAAAAATCTAGGCAATTTATTCTCACACAACATGGTTCTAGCAATTTTTTGTAATGTCCTATTCTTTCTTTCCACTACTCCATTTAATTGTGGAGTTCTAGGTGGCGAAAACTTATGTTTAATTCTTTTTCTTCGCAAAATGAAATCATGTCCTTGTTTTTAAATTCACCTCCTTTAGCGCTTTATATCCTTTTCACATTGACACCATATTGATTTTCAAGTTGTTTTATTAGTTTGGCAATCTCAATGGCACTATCATCCTTATGTGCAAGAAACAAAGTCCAAGTATAACGAGAAAAATCATCAACAATCACACAAGCATAGTGACGTCCACCAAGACTCGTAGTGCGACTAGGACCAAACAAATCAATGTTTAATAATTCTAAAACTCTAGTCGTGCTTATTTCATTTTTAGGTTTAAGTGACTCACGTGTTTGTTTTCCTTTTATGCAAGATTCGCACAACTGAAAGTTGTCTAAATCAAGTGTAGGCAATCCTCGTATTAGGTTCTTTCGTTGGAGTTTTTCTAGTGTAGAAATGCCAATATGTCCTAAACGTCCACGCCATAAATTTACGTTAGGTTCATTTGACATGAAACACTTAACCTTAGCGTCTAACATATCATCCATAGAAAGCGTAAAAATGTTTCCTTCCTGTTTTCCTTTTAGCACTATTTCTCCATTTTTATTTATGATATTGCAATAGGGATGAGTAAAACACACATCGAAACCATTATCAATAAATTGTGAAATACTAAAAAGATTATAGGATAAGTTGCTTACCAAAAAGACATTGGAGATTTGAAGGGTGCTTGGGTTTCCAATTGTACCTTTTCTGATGATCTTGCCTTCATTGTTGTCTCCAAAGGTCACGGATCCGCTTTTTGTGACCTTCTTCAATTTTGTGAACAAGCTCGGGTCACCCGTCATGTGCCTCAAGCAACCACTGTCAAGGAACCACTTGATAGATTTGTCTTTTAATGTGTGGGTTCCCTGCAATGTACAAAAGTGATTTAGGTACCCTTTTAATTTTGGGTCCTTACAAGTTAGTTATTCACCTCTTAGTAAAAGTACTTTTCGATACCCATACTTGGGTGATCCTTCTTGGTCTAGCAAATGGCAAGAATGTAGATGAAGGTGCAATGTAGTTGACATGTGGTGAGTGGACTTTAGGCCTTTGGCCAAGAACTCCTTTATAAGCATTATATGGAGCACGTTTTTGATATGTCCTTATGTTGGTGTGCGTAGAGCGTGATCTAGATGGATGAAATGAATGTCGTGTATGCATCACTTGTTTCTTCTCATATCTATATGGCACAAAATTATATTTCGCATGATATGAAGAAGAAGTATGACGAGATGAGGGGAGAGGGGGTCATTGCGTCATCTTAGACGCCGTATTCGCTTTTTGAGTGTCTACTTTCTTAGACAACACAAACTTGGTTGGTTTAATGGATACTTCATTTGTCTCAATATATCCTAATCCGGTTTTATTACTATCGTGTTTTTGTGATAAAATAATGCGATCTAGCATGCTAGATCCCTTGTCAAATTGTTTCATCGTCTTCTCCAAATCCGTATTCCTTGATTTCAAATTTGAAATATCGGATTTCATTTCATTATTATTCGTAGTCAATGATGAGATCTCTATCTTTAATGTATTAATGATGCATGACGACTCTTCTTTTGAATCGTTTAATTGAGCGACAAGATTAGCGTTAGAAGATTCTAACAACTTCTTGTCTTCAATTAATCGCTTCTTTTCTTTTGCGACAGTCTTGGTAAATTTATGCAGTTCTAAATACTGACTAAAAAGATTATCATAAGAAGGCTCAGAGTCAGAATCAGAGTCAGAAGATACCTCGTTTGATGCTTTGGACACAAAGCATACTTGTGCAGTCTCCTCTTCTGTATCAGTCTCGGAATCAGATGTATCACTCCAAATAGAGGCTTTGAGAGCTCTTTTCCTTGCTTAGGTTCTGAGACGAGTCTATTCTTGGTCTGATCCTTGTCAGGGTGTTTGTTGGTTTGGTTGTCCTTATTAGGAAGTCATATGATAGATGTCCAAGTTTACCGCTTTCGTAACATTTAACATCCTTATCATTTGTCTTGTTCTTATTTCTTTTAGTCGAAGTAGCCTTAGTTTTGTTTCTAAATGACTTTCTCATGAATTTTCTTAAGCCTTTAGCCAATAAAATTAAGTCGTCGTTATCTGATTCAGAATCACTATCTTCTACGTGATCGGAAGAAGTAGAGACGTATTCATTTGATTTAAATGCAATAGTCTTACCTTGTTTTGATGATGATTCCGATTTCCTCATGGTGAGTTTGTTCTCATATACCTTAAGTTATCCAATTAGTTCTTTCATCTTAATTGACTTAGTTTCTTTGCTTTCTTCTATGGCCGTTACTTTAGGGTCCCACTCGGATGGAAGGCTTCGCAAGACCTTTTGTACCTTTTCCTGCATAGAGAAGGCTTTGTCAATAGACTCAAGAGAATTGTAAATGTTAGTCAAGTGAAGATCCATATCAACGATAGATTCATTTGGCAATAATTTAAATGACTCAAGTGTAGACATAAGCATGTTGATTTTGGACTCTTTTACTTGACTAGTGCCTTCGTGTTTCATTTCAAGAATTCTCTACATTTCTTGAGCACTAGAACAATTTGAAACATAATTAGATTCACTTTTACTTAGTTCATTTAGAAGTAATTGCGTAGCCCTAGCGTTCATGCTTAGTCTCTTCTTATCATCACTAGTATACTCTTGTTTAGGTTTAACAACTTCTAGTGTGACTCCATCTACATAGAAAAAGGAGTTTGAGTGATTTTCGAATACATGATTTAAATGTGTAGAAAAACGAGCATAAGATAAATGTGCATGATATTGCTTATTACTTGCCTTATATAGTTCATATATTACGTTGCCGTACTAACGAGCCATGAAGCTACAAAGCTTACATCAAATGGCAAACATTTGTTGTGTTTATACTATTTTCAGGTGTCACCATTAATGAACTAAACTAGTTCATTAAGTGAAGTACTTAGTTAATTAAACTAAGTAGTTCATTAAAGGAAGCTACATTTGGAAAAGGCACAAAGGCAACAAGGCTAAGAAAGGAAAGTCTCCTCCTCCTCATTTATCACTCATATAAACGCTTACATACATATATAAATATATATTTTCAGATTTTTTGAAAAAGGCACATACACATGTATTCCAACGTACTACCGACACGTTATATATTTTACGTACGTACGTTAACGTCACACCATCATACTTAACTCATATTTATGAGTATATTCAGGTCTTATATCATATGATATAAGTCATGGTGATGACAAATTAAATACGACACGTTAAAAGGTTCTAAACCAAAAATTGTCGTATCGGGTGAATACCGAAACTTCGCCAACATGCATATACTTGCCATAAATAGATGGCCAGCCCATACACCTCAAAAATCAATATTATTTTCGTGGCCTACATGCTATTTTCAGCCATAAAATCTTCCATGTTAGCACACACAAATCACCCCACATTAAGGCCAAATTGTGGAGATTTCAATTTTAATTTTGTCACATGTTAAAGGCGCCACTTTAGACCAGCCAAGTGCTGAGATTTAAATTATATATTATATATATTATGTGTAACATAATATATATAACATGTGCAAAAATTTGGAATGTAATTAGAGAAAAATCGGGTAATCGATAAACATCGAAAATTCGGTTTTCTACGTACACAATACATGGAATGTTTTTGACACATCATACGACACGTATCTAGACACTTTTTACATATGTCATACATCTTAAAGTGTTCTAGAAAATTAAATTAAGGGCTGATTGGAATATAACATGTGTGTATTATTAAATGTGCACTATTTTACAAAGTTAGCAAAAATAAATTTCAGCACATGCATATACATCATCGACGCCACCTACAGCTGAGATGGAGCATATGTGGAGCCTTGTTGGCATATTGATTGGTCAAGAATCAATCATGCAATGTTGGTGAATTAAAGAAAGAAGCTACAAATGGTAAGGTTTCAAACTTTGTTACATTTGAAACACATACTGAAAATTTCAGCATGTTGAAATGTGGCTGGCCGAATTTGTGCATTAAAAGGCATATATTTTATGTCTTGAATTATGAGATTAATTGGAAGATATTTTGGAAGCATTTTGAATAAGTTTCAAAGCCATAAAGAGTGATATCTTATATATCACACATGCTGAAATGTTTCAGCATGTGTACAATATGTCTTGGCCGAATTTGTGGTCTTAAGGATGTCCAAATTCATTTCCAATTTAATAAGGATAATTGCCATCAATTGATGAGTTATTTTAAAAAGAAAAATCAAAGAAAAATGGAAGTTATTTGAATTATCCTACTAAGTAACACATGCTGAAATTTCAGCATGTTAACTAGCATTATGGACGAATTTGTTCCTCCTTTTGTGAGATATTATCTTGCTTAACTTTATGTGACAATCTTGTGGATTATGGAAATTATTCTATGTTGATTTTTGGCACATGTTTTGAGTGAAATATTCAGATTTTCCAAGTCATCAAATGATGACAACATTCAATCTATCATGAAGTGCCAAGTAAGCAAAGCATAAATGATCATCCAATGAGAAGATGCCAAGTAAGCAAGATCATGTCACATTGATGTGTTACATTCTCCCAAGGACTTAGAAGACAATTTTCAAGAAGGGAAGGGCCTAGAGGAGACGGCTGCAATGTGTTAAAAATGAAGGAGATGAGCAAAAACAAAAGACAAGAACAAGTTTTACAAGTTGAAATATAAAAAGTGTTCTAGCCTTCTTCTTCTACACTCTCTTTCTTTCTTCTTCTTGAAAGCCTATTGTATTTATATTCTTATCCTTGAATAGGTTTATAATATACCACCACATACTCTTTATCTTTGTAAAAGATTGATCAAGGTGTGATCAATCATCATTCTTGCAAGGTGGTGGTGTTCGTGCGAATTGTATTCATCGTACAAGGTTTGTAAAGGGTTGGAGTTGGTGTGTAACTCCATCTACCCTGTGGTAAGGTGTATTTGTGTTGTGTGACTAGTGTGGACCAAGGAAGGTGTTCCTTGAAGACTGGAGTAGATTGTTTATAACCGAACCAGTATAAAATTCTCGGTGTCATTTACTTTCTGCCCTTATATTCTATTTCAGCACGGTTTACTCCTTTTGTTTATGATCGTAAAAATAGTAAAAGATTTTTAAAAATTACTAAAATTTCCAGAAACATAGCCACACGTCTTAGGGTTAATTTGGGACAAGTTTCAACCTTTTTGGATAGTTATAAGTCATTCAAACATCCAAAGTTCTGAGACTAGTGCAGTCTGATTTTCAGGCTCGCAAAGGTTAAGACTTTGAGTGTATTTGACTAACTTCCCAAAAGAAGTTTTCAAAACTGTTTCCAACCATTTAAATAAAACATATAAGGGGTTAGTGATTAAATTTTCAGAGCGTTTGGAGTTGTGTACAAATAGTAATAAATTTTTCAAATCAGTGTATCATTTCTGGCAGATTTGCGCAATCTGACCACCAACAAATTTTCAAGGGGTTAGAGGTTGAATTTAAATCTGAAATTTTTAGGAGACACTCATAACATCTGAGGCTAAGTTCTCTCAAAATTTCAGAATTTTTGAAGACCTACAACTTAGTTTTAAAAACGTTTTAAAACTGGTTCTGAAAACAGAAACTGTTTTCAGAAGTTGAGTTGGTTAATTTTAAACAAATTTTAAAAACCACATTTTCCGCACCCACTATTCAACCCCCCCTTCTAGTGGTGCCTTGCAGATCCTACAATTGGTATCAGAGCGCAGGAACACTCACAACAAAAGGATCCAACGATCTACGTGAGATGACATCCACTAGTTATAACACCATGCAAGAAGGAATGTCAACCATAAGGCCTCCTCTTTTTGACGGTGAGTCTTTCATTCAATGGAAGGTAAGAATGAAACTTTTCTTTATGGCAATAGACATTGATCTTTGGTCGATTATAGAAGATGATCCTTTTGTTCCATCTAAGTTATCCACCGTAGACGGAGTCACTCTAGAAGTTGTTAAATCTAGACAAGAATATACAAGTGATGATAAAAAGAAACTTAACATGAATACTAGGGCTATGCAATTGCTCTTAAATGGTTTAAGTAAGAGTGAGTCTAGTTATGTCTCAAACTGTTCTAGTGCACAAGAAATATGGAGAATACTTGAAATGAAACACGAAGGCACTAGTCAAGTAAAAGAGTCAAAGATAAACATGCTTATGTCCACACTTGAGTCGTTTAAATTATTACCTAATGAATCTATTGTTGATATGGATCTTTGTTTGACTAACATTTACAATTCTCTTGAGTCTCTTGGTAAAGCCTTTACCATGCAGGAAAAAGTACAGAAAGTCTTACGAAGCCTTCTATCCGAGTGGGACTCTAAAGTAACGGCAATAGAAGAAAGCAAAGAGACTAAATCGATTAAGATGGAAGAACTAATTGGATCACTTAAGGTATATGAAAACAAACTTGCTTTAAGACATTCTGAGTCCATTTCTAATAATGATAGGGCTATAGCATTTAAATCAAATGAATACATTGTAGATGATAGTGACATAGATTCCGATGATGAGGACTTAATCACGATGGCTAAAAGATTAAGAAAAATATTGAGAAAATCGATTAAACATAAGTCTACCTCATCTAAGGATCATAAAAATAAAAATAAGGAAATAAAGTGCTATGAATGCGGTAAACTTGGACATCTATCATATGAATGCCCTAATAAAGAAAAACAAACAAACAAATACCCTGACTAGGATCGAAACAAGAATAGACTCGTCTCAGAACCTAAACAAAGGAGAAGAGCCTTCAAAGCCTCCACTTGGAGTGACACATCCGACTCTGAGACTGATGATACAGAAGAACACAAGGCACAAGTATGCTTTACATCTAAAGCATCAAATGAGGTATCTTCCGACTCTGATTCTGATTCTAAATGTTCTTATGATGGTTTATTTAGTCAATATTTAGAATTGCATAAGTTCTCAAAGACTCTTGCAAAAGAAAAGAAGCGATTAATTGAAGACAAGAAATTGTTAGAATCTTCTAACAAAGATCTCGTGTCTCAATTAAACGATTCAAAAGAAGAGTCGTCATGCATTATAAATTCATTAAAGTCTGAGATTTCATCATTGACATCCGAGAACACTGAATTGAAATCCGAGATTTCAAACTTGAAATCAAGGAATGCAGATGTAGAGAAAAAGGTGAAACAATTTGACACGAGAACAAACATGCTAGATCACATCATTTCTTCTAAAAAGCATGATAGTGACAAAACCAGACTAAGATACGTTGAGAAAAGTAAGCCACAAAATAAACCAACCAAATTCATCCCATCTAAGAAAATAGATGCATCAAAGACATATGTGGCATCTAAGAAGACGAATAGGTCTTTTCTTATGACATCTCAACGTGCTTCTTCTTCACATCATGCAAAATATAATTATGTGCCATATAGATATGAGAAGAAACAAGTGATGCATACGCGACACTCATATCACAAAAATGAATCTAGATCACGTCCCGTGCGTGCAAACCGAAATGCTTATCAAAAACAGAAACCATACTACATGCATGATGGGATTCTTGGCCAAAGGCCAAACGCATTTGTCCCTAACATATATTATATTGCGTTCTCATCACCTTTCTCACCTTTTGGAAGACCTAGAAAGGTCACCCAAATTTGGGTACCAAAAGGGACATTTTCAAAGGGTTGAATAAATAATCCTTACGAACGCACTTTATATGAAATGCATGATTTTTTTTCTTCATCTTTACAGGCATCTTTTGATTTACTTTTCAAAATAAAGGGGGAGAGATAGCATGATTTAAGGGGGAGAGAGATACTAATTGCATAAATTAAGGGGGAGCGACTCAGAATTTAAAATTCAAGTTTTGATTTTATGCATGATTGAAGGGGGGAGCGATAGGATTTAAATCATGAGTATGGGTTATTTTGAAAATCATCAAAAGGGGGAGATTGTAGAGAAAAAGGGGTTTGAGTGATTTTCAAATACATGATTTAAATGTGCACAAAAATGAGCATAAGATAAATGTGCATGATATTGCTTATTACTTGCCTTATATAGTTCATATATTATGTTGCCTACACATTATGCCTTCGTCAATATCTGCTCTCATGGTGGTATCGATCTTCATTTACCTCACTATCGGGAGTTTTAAAGTTGGTTATCCCGTCGATCATTGTATACAATATTTGGCGCGATTATGCATCCTTTTTCACCGGCCATGCTGCGGGGCTCAAATTTATCGGATATAACTACTTGGAGCAAAAAAATGGCTGGGACCAAATTAGCCGCTGGTACTCTGCCAACATATGAATGGTTTTCCATGCCTCAACCACCGCGGCCTATGTTGGTCCGTTGGCACACACCGCCATTGGGTAAATACAAATTGAACACTGATGCAGCAGTAGGCAGATTCTACATTTCTGGTGGAGCTATTTTACGTGATCACTCGGGTTCATGTGTCGGTGCGGTATCGTTTCGGCTTACGCCTTGTACCCCATTTCAGGCGGAAATACAATCTGCAGTATTTGGCCTTTTGTATTTTCTTCCGCTGTATAGATCAATCATTCTGGAGACGGACTGCGCGCAACTCATATCCCGGCTTAAACGACCATTTCTGCCGCATGGTAATTTTCATCTTTGCATGCTTCACACATTAACTCATCTCCATCGTCTGGATTTCCTGCACATCTATCGAGAGGCAAATATGGTGGCGCATTACCTAGCACAACATGCAATGATGCATCCCGCTACTCAAATCTACAACTTGCATACTCTTCCGCCTCTAGCACGAAGCTCGGTGGCATTAGATCTCTCCACAGCTCACTTGCACCACATCTAATTCATTCTTCCACATGGATTGGCAATTTTTACATCTTGCTGCCTGTATTCTTCGGATTACATGCAGTCTTGGTACGTGGTGCTTTCATTTAGTCTTCCATTTTCTGCTTTACAGATTGATACATATTAATGTATTTCTTATCTTTTGCACACGCTCTGTCTATATGGACGTTGGTGATCATGAGTGCGCAGTGGATACATCCTAGTTCTTACAATACAGGTTAAAGGCGGCAACCTGGGTTCTAGCTTTTGGTGCAACCGTATATGCATTTCCACTTAGCAGTACGAAGTCGTCGCCTTGGTTTAAATCAAACCAGGGCGGCTGTTGTTGTACCCCAACGACACGTACTTGGAACTATGAACAAGTGACGGAATGAAAGCGATAATTTCTTTAAACGCGTGTTACTTAAGCTAGCTTAACCATCTTTCCTTAAATACTTAGAAGATGACACTAAATAATTAAATAAGGGGATTTCAAGAAAAGTGATACATGAAGAATATAGTTATATGAACAATACATACCAATATATAGGTATGTGAGTGTATAGGGTATATGCGTAGGAAATGTATATATATATACATACATACGTGCACATAGAAAGGCGTATATATATATAGTATATACACATATGGGCGCATATATATATATATATGCGTGTACATAAGAAGGTATATATACATAATATGTACATATGGGCGAGTATATATATATATAATAGGTATATATATATATGCGGATACATGTATAATAGTACATGTTTTAGGTGACATTCATATTGCACATTTTAATGTATATATATATGCTAATCTTGGAATACAATAAATTAAAGGAAACAATATAACACATGAATTAAAGAAAAATACAAGAAAAATCAAAATTGTCCAAAGAACCCCTCCCAAAACCCAAATTTTCGGCCAAGGGCTTCTAGAAGCCACCTAAACCCTAGACTAATTTAAATAAGACATGCATGCAATAAACTAATTAAATAAAAGGAAAAGGAGACAAGGCATGCAAAACAAATAATAAAATAAAGAAGAAAAGGGAGCATGCAAGACCATTTTTCCCCAACTTTTGACAAAGTTTTGTCTCCCCTCCCTCTCTTGGACCAAAACCGCCCCACCCCTCTTGGTACTACAACAATTTCTCAAATTATGCAGTACAAATTCTTAAATTCTTAAGAAGACCATTTACCACCCTTAGAGAATATTAGAATTCCTTGGAATGAGTAGTCAAAAAGGAGGGCTCAAGACACCAAGAAGCATCATAGCACACATGGGAATCTTCTTGTCCCATTTTTGACTCAAGAACCGTGGGATGTGTCTCCCCATCTTGGAGATTCCTTCAATTTATTCTACAAGACTACCATCATTCACCCCTACAACATTCTCAAGTTTTATTTTAAGTAGAAGCTTGTGCACACTTACAACATTTCTCCAAATTTCAGCCCCATTGAAGCTTAGGAGTGTCAAGACTATTCTTATCTTCAAGCTCCAAGAACTCATCTAGGTAAGTTGAATGTTGAATCTTCTAAGTAAGTCCTATATTTCAAAGGATGAAGCTTACATTGGTATCCTTCTTTTCTTGCTAAAAACGTGACCTTCAAGTGGTCACTAGGTGAAGATCCTTCAAGCTATTAAGAGAAGCCAACTTCTTGGTGGGTTGGATTCATTTCAACCTCCATTCAAGACTCATCTTGGTAAGCAAATCTAGCCTCAATTTAGCTCTATTCTTCACTTAACATAATAGCTAACATTTCTTCTTTTTCTCCTCCAAAAACCGTGGGGTATGATGAAGTGGAGGGAGACTTCACTTCATTTCATCCAAGATTCAAGCTAGAGGGAGGTTTCTAGCTTAAAAGAGGCAAGTATACAATGATCTCTCATGATTTATTTAAAGGGTTTGTGACTTGAATGACTAGAAGTTCTTAAGATTTAATCTTTAGTTGAATATCCTAAGTTTGAGATTATATCTTATAGATTCCTTAAGAACATTGCATTGCATGTGGCTTATTCTCTCAAAGATAGAATCTTTTATTACATGCATTTAGTTACAAGACTGTTTTGAGATGATTTAAGGTGTAAGTGGTAATCAATAATATATCTCATAAGAACAAGATGAATGGTGGACCTTTGATTTGAACCAATGACAAGATATTAAACTACTGGAGCTAGGAAGAATGGGATGGCATCTTCAACGGCCTAAGAACTTACCTTACAGACCTTCAATGTAGCTAATTTTTGGTACCAAGTTAGCCTTATGAGTGTAGCACAAGTGAGAGTTGGAATTTTGTTATAATAAGTTATAGATTATTTTTAATAAAATATTTAGTAGAACTGCTCCAGATGGAAATTGTGGAGCTGGGCAGAATGGAGCACTAAATTCAACGGCTTAAAACCGGACCTTTTAGACCTTCAACAAATCTGGTTTTTGGCACAGAGCTAGCCCCATGTGTACAGCAGAGCTGAGAGTTGGAAGTTTGGTAAAATAAGTTATGATTAATTTTTAATAAAATAATTGGTGAGACTGCTCAGGCTGTAAATTCTGGAACATGACAGAATGGTGTAACGTTTTGAATGGCTTGAAAAGAGATCTTGTAGATGTTCAATAAAGCTGATTTTCGGTGTGGGGACAGCCTTGTGTGTATAGAAGATGTGAAATTTGGAATTTTGGTAAAAGGAGTTGTGGAATATTTTTAATAAAATAATTAGCAAAGCTGCTCAGGCTGGGAAGCCCGGAACTGAGCAGAACTGCATCTCTTTGTGATTGACTCGAAAAAGGACCTTGTAGTGGTTCAATAAAGCTGATTTTTGGCATGATAACAATACCAAGCGTGCAGCTGAGTACTCCAGCTGGAATCATGGTAAAAAAAAGTTGTGGATTAATTTTAATGATTTAATTGGTAACACTGCTCAATGGGAAGTACTGGAACAGAGCAGGAATTAAGTAACGAGTTAATGGACTCAAAAATGAATCTTAGGGACATGCAAATGTGCTAGTTTTCGGTACGATGCTAGTCTTACATGTTTATGACATGTATGAGTTGGAATTTCGTTAAAATAGGCTAAGGATTATTTTTAAGAAATTACGCGGTAAAACTGCTCCAGTAGAAAATTCTGGCGCTGAGCAGAATTGACCACTGACTTCAACGAATTAAAAGAGGACCTTGTGGATCTTCAATAAATCTGATTTTTGTCACAAACCTAGACCCATGAGGTTAGTAGAGATGCCAGCTGAAATTTTAGTAAAATGAGCTATGGTTAATTTTTAATGAATTATTTGGTAAAACTGCTCAACTGAAATTACTGGAGCCAACCTGGAATTAGTAACGACTTTCCAGGCCTCAGAAAGGGGACTTAGAGATATGAAAATGGGCTAAATTTCGGTAGGATACTAGTTCCACATGTTTATGACTTAGGCGAGTTGGAATTTCTGGAAAACGAATTACGGATTCGCCGCAATTAAATTTTTTAGTAAAGTTGGTCAGATCGGTTTCAGCACTTAAACCATTTCAGAAAAGTAATTAAATGAGCCCTTATGGTTATCAATGTAATCTGAAATTTTTATGACAAATTCCCAAGACATATAGGATAACCCTAACGTTTTGGAGGGTAATCACGGACGCGAAGTTGATATACTGAAGCTGAAATTTAGGCTGAACAAAGAAATACATTAAATATGGTTAATTTGTCCGCTTATGAGTATGACATAGGAATTTAGGGTTTCCCTAAGTCCGAACCATGCATGTTAATATGTTATTCACGCCATGACTTGCATTGCATATCACTGCATGTATCATGCATGATCATGAAACCGATTTTATGAATTTTATGCAAGCAAGTCTTTTCAAGTGAAAAGTGTTTTCAGTTATGCGTGAAAGGTTTTTACGGTCCCATGTTTTTAAAGAAAGCTTCATGATTCCTTTGCCGGCCAAGCATGCGACTAACCCGACTCCAGACCTGGGGTTAATTGGTCTGATGACATGATATGTTCTGGACCCGCTCAGATCCGGGGTTAATTGATCTGATATCTGTTCTGGACCCGCTCAGATCCGGGGTTAATTGATCTGATATTTGTTCTGGACCCGCTCAAATCCGCTGTTAATTGATCTGATATCTATTCTGCACCCGCTCAGATCTGGGGTTAATTGATCTGACACTCTGTTTTTATGACACGTTATTGTATGGGACCAAAATGATGTTTTGACATGGCATGACATGACATCATGCATTGCATATTGCATAACTCACAATCATGAGGACATGTTGCATGTTACAGTTAATGTTTATAAGTTACTATTGGTATAGCATTACCTAAAAACATGCTTAAGCCGAACGTCAAGCAAGCTCAGGATTTAAGATCAGGTATGAGTTACGATTATTTGAGGTTTTTGGGGTAATACATTCATGTTATGACTCTTTATGTATTTCATGGTCGTTTATTCGTTAAGCAAGCTCAGGATTTAAGATCAGGTATGAATTACGATTATTTGAGGTTTTTGGGGTAATACATTCATGTTATGACTCTTTATGTATTTCATGGTCGTTTATTGTATTCTTGCTGGGTGATTTTTATCACTCACACTTTATTTTTCCCCCCAGATAGTGCCAAGATAAAATGGATCGAAGATGAGCCGAGGTTACCATATCCATAGGCGAGGAGATATGAAGAGGGCTAAGCTTAAGGACTTTTGTGCTGCCGAGATGGTTGTATTATGACTATGTTTGATCTCTTTGGAAATTTGACTATGATGTTTTGTGAGACTGCTACTTGGGGACTTAGTTATTTCGTGTTTAATTTGAAAAGTTTTAATTCTGCCTAAATTTCACTACCATGTTGAATGTTAGCATGGGAGTCCACGACGTATGTTATGGATTTTCGCATGTTACGCATGACGCTTTGTACTCTCCTTAGTGAAGTACGGCGGGTGCACCGTATCCGGACGAGGCCCGGGTGCGGGGCGCTACAGCTGTGGCATGTGTCGCGCAGTATTATGTATTTACATCTTTTGTTTACTGGCTACTGTATTATCTGCTACTCTGTTGTTTGGCGAGGTACAATGGAGATCGCATGTTCATTCCCGGACGACTTTGAACGGACAACATGCTCCTTCAGCTTATAGGCGGCATAAATCCACTCACAGGGAGATTGTTGCGCTGTGTCTATTAAACAAATTTATGTTGATTAGTATCAATGAAAGTCGTATAAATATGTACGCTTTTTCCTTCGCCAAGTTTTTATCCACAAGGGTGGTTTTTCTTAGCAAGGTTTTAATGCGGCATATCATATACGACAGGAGATACACCATTATACGCTGGCTATTCCATTTTTTTGATTTTGATGATGTATGACGCACTATCTTGTAATAAGGTATTCCTCCGCCATAAGTGAGGCTTTCTATTAAAAAATCTCTCTTTCAATATATATATATATATATTCAGATTTTTTGAAAAAGGCACATACACATGTATTCCAACGTACTACCGACACGTTATATATTTTACGTACGTACGTTAACGTCACACCATCATACCTAACTCATATTTATGAGTATATTCAGGTCTTATATCATATGATATAAGTCATGGTGATGACAAATTAAATACGACACGTTAAAAGGTTCTAAACCAAAAATTGTCATATCGGGCGAATACCGAAACTTCGCCAACGTGTCATGTACTTGCCATAAATAGATGGTCAGCCCATACACCTCAAAAATCAATATTATTTTCGTGGCCTACATGATATTTTCAACCATAAAATCTTTCCATGTTGGCACACACAAATCACCCCACATTAAGGCCAAATTATGGAGATTTCAATTTTAATTTTGTCACATGTTAATGGCGCCACTTTAGACCAGCCAAGTGCTGAGATTTAAAGTATATATTATATATATTATGTGTAACATAATATATATAACATGTGCAAAAATTTGGAATTTAATTAGAGAAAAATCGGGTAATCGATAAACATCGAAAATTCGGTTTTCTACATATACAATACATGGAATGTTTTTGGCACATCATACGACACGTATCTAGACACTTTTTACATATGTCATACATCTTAAAGTGTTCTAGAAAATTAAATTAAGGGCTGATTGGAATATAACATGTGTGTATTATTAAATGTGCACTATTTTACAAAGTTAACAAAAATAAATTTCAGCACATGCATATACATCATCCACGCCACCTACAGCTGAGATGGAGCATATGTGGAGCCTTGTTGGCATATTGATTGGTCAAGAATCAATCATGCAATGTTGGTGAATTAAAGAAAGAAGCTACAAATGGTAAGGTTTCAAACTTTGTTACATTTGAAACACATGCTGAAAATTTCAGCATGTTGAAATGTGGCTGGCCGAATTTGTGCATTAAAAGGCATATATTTTGTGTCTTGAATTATGAGATTAATTGGAAGATATTTTGGAAGCATTTTGAATAAGTTTCAAAGCCATAAAGAGTGATATCTTATATATCACACATGCTCAAATGTTTCAGCATGTGTACAATATGTCTTGGCCGAATTTGTGGTCTTAAGGGTGTCCAAATTCATTTCCAATTTAATAAGGATATTTGCCATCAATTGATGAGTTATTTTAAAAAGAAAAACCAAAGAAAAATGGAAGTTATTTGAATTATCCCACTAAGTAACACATGCTGAAATTTCAGCATGTTAACTAGCATTATAGACGAATTTTTTCCTCCTTTTGTGAGGTATTATCTTGCTTAACTTTATGTGATAATCTTGTGGATTATGGAAATTATTCTATGTTGATTTTTGGCACATGTTTTGAGTGAAATATTCAGATTTTCTAAGTCATCAGATGATGACAACATTCAATCTATCATGAAATGCCAAGTAAGCAAAGCTTAAATGATCATCCAATGAGAAGATGCCAAGTAAGCAAGATCATGTCACATTGATGTCTTACATTCTCCCAAGGACTTCGAAGACAATTTTCAAGAAGGGAAGGGCCTAGAGGGGACGGCTGCAATGTGTTAAAAAGGAAGGAGATGAGCAAAAACAAATGACAAGAACAATTGTTGCATGTTGAAAGATCAAAAGTGTTCTAGCCTTCTTTTTCTACACTCTCTTTCTTTCTTCTTCTTGAAAGCCTATTGTATTTATATTCTTATCCTTGAATAGGCTTGTAATATACCACCACATACTCTTTATCTTTGTAAAAGATTGATCAAGGTGTGATCAATCATCATTCTTGCAAGGTGGTGGTGTTCGTGCGAATTGTATTCATCGTACAAGGTTTGTAAAGGGTTGGAGTTGGTGTGTAACTCCATCTACCCTGTGGTAAGGTGTGTTTGTGTTGTGTGACTAGTGTGAACCAAGGAAGGTGTTCCTTGAAGACTGGAGTAGATTGTTTATAACCGAACCAGTATAAAATTCTCGGTGTCATTTACTTTCTGCCCTTATATTCTATTTCAGCACTGTTTACTCCTTTTTTTTACGATCGTAAAACTAGTAAACGATTTTAAAAAATTACGAAAATTTCCAGAAACATAGCCACACGTCTTAGGGTTAATTTGGCACAAGTTTCAACCCTCTTGGATAAGTATAAGTAATTCAAACATCCAAAGTGCTGAGATTAGTGCAGTCTGATTTTCAGGCTCGCAAAGGTTGAGACTTTGAGTGTATTTGACTAACTTCCCAAAATAATTTTTCAAAACTGTTTCAAAAAATTTAAATAAAACATATAAGGGGTTAGTGGTTAAAGTTTCAGAGCATTTAGAGTTGTGTACAAATAGTAATAAATTTTTTAATTCAGTGTATCGTTTCTGGCAGATTTGCGCAATCTCACCACCAACGAATTTACAAAGGGTTAGAGGTTGAATTTAAATCTGAAAGTTTTAGGAGACACTCATAACATCTGAGGCTAAGTTCTCTCAAAATTTCAGAATTTTTGAAGACCTACAACCTATTTTTAAAAACGTTTTAAAACTGGTTCTGAAAACAGAAACTGTTTTCAGAAGTTGAGTTGGTTGGTTTTAAACAAATTTTTTAAACCACATTTTCCGCACCCACTATTCAACCCCCCCTTCTAGTGATGCCTTGCAGATCCTACAATTGGTATCAGAGAGCAGGAACACTCACAACAAAAGGATCTAACGATCTACGTGAGATGGCATCCACTAGTTATAACACCGTGCAAGAAGGAATGTCAACCATAAGGCCTCCTCTTTTTGACGGTGAGTCTTTCATTCAATGGAAGGTAAGAATGAAACTTTTCTTTATGGCAATAGACATTGATCTTTGGTCGATTATAGAAAATGGTCCTTTTGTTCTATCTAAGTTATCCACCGTAGATGGAGTCACTCTAGAAGTTGTTAAATCTAGACAAGAATATACAAGTGATGATAAAAAGAAACTTAGCATGAATACTAGGGCTATGCAATTGCTCTTAAATGGATTAAGTAAGAGTGAGTCTAGTTATGTCTCAAACTGTTCTAGTTCACAAGAAATGTGGAGAATACTCGAAATGAAACACGAAGGCACTAGTCAAGTAAAAGAGTCAAAGATAAACATGCTTATGTCCACACTTGAGTCGTTTAAATTATTACCTAATGAATCTATTGTTGATATGGATCTTCGTTTGACTAACATTTACAATTCTCTTGAGTCTCTTGGTAAAGCCTTTACCATGCAGGAAAAAGTACAGAAAGTCTTACGAAGCCTTCCATCCGAGTGGGACTCTAAAGTAACGGCAATAGAAGAAAGCAAAGAGACTAAATCGATTAAGATGGAAGAACTAATTGGATCACTAAAGGTATATGAAAACAAACTTGCTTTAAGACATTCTGAGTCCATTTCTAATAATGATAGGGCTATAACATTTAAATCAAATGAATACGTCGTAGATGATAGTGACACAGATTCCGATGATGAGGACTTAATCACAATGGCTAAAAGATTAAGAAAAATATTGAGAAAATCGATTAAACATAAGTCTACCCCATCTAAGGATAATAAAAATAAAAATAAGGAAATAAAGTGCTATGAATGCGGCAAACTTGGACATCTATAATATGAATGCCCTAATAAAGAAAAACAAACAAACAAATACCCTGACTAGGATCAGAACAAGAATAGACTCGTCTCAGAACCTAAACAAAGGAGAAGAGTCTTCAAAGCTTCCACTTGGAGTGACACATCTGACTCTGAGACTGATGATACAGAAGAACACAATGCACAAGTATGCTTTACATCTAAAGCATCAAATGAGGTATCTTCCGACTCTGATTCCGATTCTGAATGTTCTTATGATGATTTATTTAATCAATATTTAGAATTGCATAAGTTCTCAAAGACTCTTGCAAAAGAAAAGAAGCGATTAATTGAAGACAAGAAATTGGTAGAATCTTCTAACAAAGATCTCGTGTCTCAATTAAACGATTCAAAAGAAGAGTCGTCATGCATTATAAATTCATTAAAGTCTGAGATTTCATCATTGACATCCGAGAACACTGAATTGAAATCCGAGATTTCAAACTTGAAATCAAGGAATGCGGATGTAGAGAAAAAGGTGAAACAATTTGACACGAGAACAAACATGCTAGATCACATCATTTCTTCTAAAAAGCATGATAGTGACAAAACCGGACTAGGATACGTTGAGAAAAGTAAGCCACAAAATAAACCAACCAAATTCATCCCATCTAAGAAAATAGATGCATCAAAGACATATGTGGCATCTAAGAAGACGAATAGGCCTTTTCTTATGACATCTCAACGTGCTTCTTCTTCACATCATGCAAAATATAATTATGTGCCATATAGATATGAGAAGAAACAAGTGATGCATACGCGACACTCATATCACAAAAATGCATCTAGAACACGTCCCGTGCGTGCAAACCGAAATGCTTATCAAAAACAAAAACCATACTATATGCATGATGGGATTCTTGGCCAAAGGCCAAACGCATTTGCCCCTAACATATATTATATTGCGTTCTCATCACCTTTCTCACCTTTTGGAAGACCTAGAAAGGTCACCCAAATTTGGGTACCAAAAAGGACATTTTCAAAGGGTTGAATAAATAATCCTTACGAACGCACGTTATATGAAATGCATGATTTTTTTCCTTCATCCTTACAGGCATCTTTTGATTTACTTTTCAAAATAAGGGGGAGAGATAGCATGATTTAAGGGGGAGAGAGATACTAATTGCATAAATCAAGGGGGGAGCGACTCGGAATTTAAAATTCAAGTTTTGATTTTATGCATGATTGAAGGGGAGCGAAAGGATTTAAATCATGAGTATAGGTTATTTTGAAAATGATTAAAAGGGGGAGATTGTAGAGAAAAGGGGGTTTGAGTGATTTTCAAATACATTATTTAAATGTGCACAAAAACGAGCATAAGATAAATGTGCATGATATTGCTTATTACTTACCTTATATAGTTCATATATTATGTTGCCGTACTAACGAGCCATGAAGCTACAAAGCTTACATCAAATGGCAAACATTTGTTGTGTTTATACTATTTTCAGGTGCCACCATTAATGAACTAAACTAGTTCATTAAGTGAAGTACTTAGTTAATTAAACTAAGTAGTTCATTAAAGGAAGCTACATTTGGAAAAGGCACAAAGGCAACAAGGCTAAGAAAGGAAAGTCTCCTCCTCTTCATTTATCACTCATATACACGCTTACATACATATATAAATATATATTTTCAGATTTTTTGAAAAAGGCACATACACATGTATTCCAACGTACTACCGACACGTTATATATTTTACGTACGTACGTTAACGTCACACCATCATACTTAACTCATATTTATGAGTATATTCAGGTCTTATATCATGTGATATAAGTCATGGTGATGACAAATTAAATACGACACGTTAAAAGGTTCTAAACCAAAAATTGTCGTATCGGACGAATACCGAAACTTCGCCAATGTGTCATGTACTTGCCATAAATAGATGGCCAGCCCATACACCTCAAAAATCAATATTATTTTCGTGGCCTACATGATACTTTCAGCCATAAAATCTTTCCATGTTGGCACACACAAATCACCCCACATTAAGGCCAAATTATGGAGATTTCAATTTTAATTTTGTCACATGTTAATGGCGCCACTTTAGACCAGCCAAGTGCTGAGATTTAAAGTATATATTATATATATTATGTGTAACATAATATATATAACATGTGCAAAAATTTGGAATTTAATTAGAGAAAAATCGGGTAATCGATAAACATCGAAAATTCGGTTTTCTACATACACAATACATGGAATGTTTTTGGCACATCATATGACACGTATCTAGACACTTTTTACATATGTCATACAACTTAAAGTGTTCTGGAAAATTAAATTAAGGGCTGATTGGAATATAACATGTGTGTATTATTAAATGTGCACTATTTTACAAAGTTAGCAAAAATAAATTTCAGCACATGCATATACATCATCCACGCCACCTACAGCTGAGATGGAGCATATGTGGAGCCTTGTTGGCATATTGATTGGTCAAGAATCAATCATGCAATGTTGGTGAATTAAAGAAAGAAGCTACAAATGGTAAGGTTTCAAACTTTGTTACATTTGAAACACATGCTGAAAATTTCAGCATGTTGAAATGTGGCTGGCCGAATTTGTGCATTAAAAGGCATATATTTTGTGTCTTTAATTATGAGATTAATTGGAAGATATTTTGGAAGCATTTTGAATAAGTTTCAGAGCCATAAAGAGTGATATCTTATATATCACACATGCTCAAATGTTTCAGCATGTGTACAATATGTCTTGGCCGAATTTGTGGTCTTAAGGGTGTTCAAATTCATTTCCAATTTAATAAGGATATTTGCCATCAATTGATGAGTTATTTGAAAAAGAAAAATCAAAGAAAAATGGAATTTATTTGAATTATCCCACTAAGTAACACATGCTGAAATTTCAGCATGTTAACTAGCATTATGGACGAATTTTTTCCTCCTTTTGTGAGATATTATCTTGCTTAACTTTATGTGACAATCTTGTGGATTATGGAAATTATTCTATGTTGATTTTTGGCACGTGTTTTGAGTGAAATATTCAGATTTTCCAAGTCATCAAATGATGACAACATTCAACCTATCATGAAGTGCCAAGTAAGCAAAGCTTAAATGATCATCCAATGAGAAGATGCCAAGTAAGCAAGATCATGTCACATTGATGTCTTACATTCTCCCAAGGACTTAAAAGACAATTTTCAAGAAGGGAAGGGCCCAGAGGGGATGGCTGCAATGTGTTAAAAAGAAAGAAGATGAGCAAAAACAAAAGATAAGAAGAAGTGTTACAAGTTGAAAGATCAAAAGTGTTCTAGCCTTCTTCTTCTACACTTTCTTTCTTTCTTCTTCTTGAAAGCCTATTGTATTTATATTCTTATCCTTGAATAGGCTTGTAATATACCACCACATACTCTTTATCTTTGTAAAAGATTGATCAAGGTGTGATCAATCTTCATTCTTGCAAGGTGGTGGTGTTCGTACGAATTGTATTCATCGTACAAGGTTTGTAAAGGGTTGGAGTTGGTGTGTACTCCATCTACCCTGTGGTAAGGTGTATTTGTGTTGTGTGACTAGTGTGAACCAAGGAAGGTGTTCCTTGAATACTGGAGTAGGCTGTTTATAACTGAACCAGTATAAAATTCTCGGTGTCATCTACTTTCTGCCATTATATTCTATTTCAGCACTGTTTACTCCTTTTGTTTAAGATCGTAAAAATAGTAAACGATTTTCAAAAATTACAAAAATTTCCAGAAACATAGCCACACGTCTTAGAGTTAATTTGGCATAAGTTTCAACCCTTTTGGATAAGTATAAAACATTCTAACATCCAAAGGTTTGAGACTAGTGCAGTCTGATTTTTAGGCTCGCAAAGGTTGAGACTTTGAGTGTATTTGACTAACTTCCAAAAATAATTTTTCAAACCTGTTTCAAACCATTTAAATACAACATATAAGGGGTTAGTGGTTAAATTTTCAGAGTATTTGGAGTTGTGTACAAATAGTAATAAAATTTTTAAATCAGTGTATCGTTTCTGGCAGATTTGCGCAATCTGACCCCCAACGAATTTACAAGGGGTTAGAGGTTGAATTTAAATCTGAAATTTTTAGGAGACACTCATAACATCTGAGGATAAGTTCTCCCAAAATTTCAGAATTTTTGAAGACCTACAACCTAGTATTAAAAACGTTTTAAAACTGGTTCTGAAAACAGAAATTGTTTTCAGAAGTTGAGTTTGTTGGTTTTAAACAAATTTTAAAAACCACATTTTCCGCACCCACTATTCAACCCCCCTCCTTCTAGTGGTGCCTTGCAGATCCTACAACTAATTTTGGCGGAACAAATGGACCATCTTCTATAATGGACCAAAGATCAATGTCAATTGCCATAAGGAAAAGTTTCATTCTTAATTTCCATTGAATGAAAGACTCACCGTCAAAGAGAGGAGGCCTTTAACTGGACATACCTTCTTGCTTGGTTTTGAAGTTTGTGGTTGTCATCTCACTTACATCGTTGGATCATTTAGTTGTGAGTGTTCCTGCGCTCTGATACCACTTGTAGGATCTGCAAGGCACCACTAGAAGGGGAGGTTGAATAGTAGGTGCGAAAAATGTGGTTTTTAAAATTATTTTAAACCAAAAACCTAACTTCTGAAAACAGTTTCTGTTTTCAGGACCAGTTTTAAACATTTTGAAAAATAGGTTGCGGGTCTTCAAAAATTCTGATATTCAGAGAGAACTTAGTCTTAGATGTTCTAAGTATCTCCTAAAAAGTTCAGATTAAAATTCAACCTCGAACCCCTTGAAAAATCATTGGTGGTCAGATTGCGTAAATCTGCCAGAAACGGTAGTCTGATTGGAAAAATTAATTCCTATTTAACCGTGACTCCAAATGCTCTGAAAATTTAATGACTAACCCCTTATTAGTAGTATTTAATTGGATTGAAACAGTTTTGGAAAATTATTTTGGGAAGATAGTCAAATATATTGAAAGTCTCAACCTTTGCAAGCCTGAAAATAAGATTGCACTAGTCTTAGAACTTTAGACGTTTGGATGACTTATCCTTGTCCAAAAGGGTTGAAACTTGTGCCAAATTAACCTTAAGATGTGTGCCTATGATTCTGGAAAGTTTTGTGATTTTTGAAATTCGTTTACTATTTTTAATAACGTGATGAAAAACGATGCATAGTGCTGAGACTGAAAGTAAGTGCTTAAAGTAAATAACACCAGCAATTTTATACTTGTTCGGTTAAAACAACCTACTCCAGTCTTCGAGGATACCTTCCTCGGTTAGCACTAATCAAAAAACACAAATAACACCTTACCACAGGGTTGATGGAGTTACACACCAACTCCAACCCTTTACAAACCTTGTATATGAATACAATGATCACGAACACCACCACCTTGCGAGTGCAAGATTGATCACACCTTGATCAATCTTTTACAACAATAAAGAGAGTATGTGGTGGTCTATATGAAGCCTATTCAAATGTATGAATATGACTACAATAGGCTTTTAGAGAGAAGAAATAAAGAGAGTGTGGAAGAAGAGATGAAACACGTTTTAGCACTTTGAATTTGCAAGACTTGTTCTTGTCTTTTGTTTGCTCTCTTCTTTCCTTTTATCCAAGTTGGCCACCCCCTATAGCTTGTTCTTCCTCCTGAAAATTATCTTCTAAGTACTTAGAAGAGTATATTGCATCATGGAGACATTTTCTTGCATACCTGGCAACTCCTCATTGGATGATCATTAAGCTCTTGCTTACTTGGCACTCATTGATTGGACGGAAGTTGTCATCATTTGATGACTAGATAAATCTGAAAATAAACCTTAAAAAGCATGTGCCAATTAGCCATAAAATTATTTTCATAAAGCATATAATCATCCCACATAATTAGCAAGACAACTTATCACCATTTCCTTGCTAAACTTCGGCCATTATGCTTCTCCACATGCTGAAATTTCAGCATGTGTAACATTCTCACTTAATTCAAATTATTGCCAAGTTTGTATTTGCTTTATGTAGGATCTGCAAGGCACCACTAGAAGGGGGGGGGTTGAATAGATGGTGCGGAAAGTGTGCTTTTTAAAATTTCTTTAAACTTGAACAATTCAAGTTCTGAAAACAGATTCTGTTTTCAGGACCTGTTTTAAAACGTTTTTAAAACCAGGTTAGAGGTCTCCAAAAATTATGAAATTTTGAGAGAACTTATCCTCAGATGTTATGAGAGTCCCCTAAAAATTTCAAATCCAAATTCAACCTTTAACCCCTTCAAAAACCGTTGGCACTCAGATTGTGCAAATCTGCCAGAAACGGTAGATGGTTTTGAAAAATTAATTCCTATTTGTGTGAATGTCCAAATGATCTGAAAATTTGACCAATAACTCCTCACACACTATATTGAAATGGGTTGAAACAGTTTTTGAAAATTCATTTGGTAAATAGGTCAAATACCACCAAAGTCTCAACCTTTGCAAGTCTGAAAATCAGACTGCACTAGTCTCAGAACTTTTGATGTTTGACTGACCTATACTTGTCCAAAAGGGTTGAAACTTGTGCCAAATTAACCCTAGAACGTTTATGTATGTTTCTGGAAATTTTTATAATTTTTGAAAATCGTTTGCTATTTTTCCGAACGTGAACAAAACGTATAACCAGTGCAGAAACTGAAAAGTAAATGCTGAAAGTAAATTGCACCAAGAATTTTATACTGGTTCGGTTATAAACAACCTACTCCAGTCTTCAAGGAACACCTTCCTTGGTTCACACTAATTTCACACACGCAGTACACCTTACCGCAGGGTTGATAGAGTTACACCTTAACTCCAACCCTTTACAAACCTTGTATTGCTAGTACAATTTGCACGAACACCACCACCTCGCTAGAATGAAGATTGATCACACCTTGATCAATCTTTTACAAAGATGTATGAATGGTGGTTTCTATGAAGCCTATTCAAGAATGAAAGAAGTAAAGTATAATAGGCTTTTTACAAGAGAAGAAAGAAAGAAAGTGTAGGAGAAGAAAGCTTTGGCACTTTGATCACTTTAGAATGCAAGTCTTGGTGTTGTTTTTGTTTGTTCTTCTCTTCCTTCCTTATAGGTCCAGCCGTCCCCTATGCAGCCTTCTCCCCTCTTGAAAATTTCCTTTTAAGTGCTTGAGAGGGTGTGAGACATCATGGTGACAATGTTTTGCTTACTTGGCATCACTCCATTGGACCATCATTTAGTCATTGCTTACTTGGCACCTTTTGATTGGATCAATGTTGTCATCATTTGATGACATGGATAATCTGAAAAAAACACTAAATATTTGCCAAATAATCAATTATTTAATCATACCATAATTCTCAAATTTTGTCATAAATTTCAAGACACAAAAATCCTCTTTTCCTTCCTCACCAAAATTCGGCCAGCACTATGATTTCAATGCTGAAATTTTCAGCATTTACCACATAAAATAAATCTAGATTTCTTCCATTTTTCTTTGAATTTCTTCCATAAAAATACATCCATTATTTAAGGTAAGTCTTGCTACAAGATGAAGAATGAACTTGGACACCAAAATAGAGTCACATTCGGCCACAACATCTTCACACATGCTGAAAAATTTCAGCATGTGTGATATGAAGAATATCACACTTAATAACCTTACATACAATTCCAATCATTTCCATAACTCATTTGATTTATTCCTTAATGCAAAATTAACAAAATATCTTCCTTAAAGTTGAAGAAATCGTCCACTAGGTATGTGACATGCTGAAATTTTCAGCATGTGACATAAGAGAGGTATATGTTGAAAACTTACCTTTTGTAGTTTCTCTCTTTGATTCATCAACATTGTATGATTGATCCTTGACCAATCAACATGCCAACAAGGCTCCACATGTGCTCCAATTCAGCTGTAGGTGGCGTTGAGTATGTATATACATGTGCTGAAATTTATTTTTGCTAACTTTGAAAAATAGTGCACATTTAATAATACACACATGTAATATTCCAATCAGCCCTTAATTTAATTTTCTAGAACACTTTAAGATGTATATTATATGTAAAAAGTGTCTAGATATGTGTCACACCATGGTCAAGAAAAACGTTCCATGTTAAGTGCGTAGAAAACCGAATTTTCGATATTTATCGATTACCCGATTTTTCTCTAATTTAACTTCCAACTTTTGCACATGATATATATATTATGTTATACATAATATATATAATATATACTTTAAATTTCAGCTCATGGCTGATTTAAAGTGGTACCATAAACATGTGACAAAAATAAAATTGGAATCTTCACATTTTGGCCTAAATGTGGGGTGATTTGTGTGTGCCAACATGGAAAGTATTTTTGGCTAATCACACCATGTGTATCACGAAATTTCCATCAATTTTTGATGTATATGGGCTGACCATTTATTTATGGCAAGTACGTGACACGTTGGCGAAGTTTCGGTATTCGCCCGATACGACAAATTTCGGTTTAGAACCTTTTATCGTGTCGTATTTAATTTGTCATCACCGTATCTTATATCATATGATATAAGACCTGAATATACTCATAAATATGAGTTAAGTATAGTGGTGTGACGTCAACGTACGTACGTAAGATATATAACGTGTCGGTAGTACGTTGGAATACATGTGTATGTGCCTTTTATAAAAAATCTGAAAATATAGTATATATATATGTATAAAAACGTGTGAAATGAATGTGGGGAGGAGGAGAGGACTTTCCTTCCATAGCCATGTTGCCTTTATGCCTTTTCCAAATGCATCTTCCTTTAATGAACTACTTAGTTTATCAAACTAAGTACTTCACTTAATGAACTACTTTAGTTCATTAATTGTGGCACCTGAAAATAGTATAAACTCAACAAATGTT
Source organism: Eustoma russellianum (assembly GCA_036186865.1). Lineage (NCBI taxonomy): Eukaryota > Viridiplantae > Streptophyta > Magnoliopsida > Gentianales > Gentianaceae > Eustoma > Eustoma russellianum. Next base: position 16,719,242 of record AP025049.1, read on the forward strand.
CGCCATATGATGTAAGCTTTAAAGCTTCATGGCTCGTTAGTACGACAACATGATATATAAGCTAAATAAGGCAAGTTATCATGCATACATGTACACTTGTGTATATATATATATATATATACTCAACGTTTATATATATATATATATATTCAAATTTCTTATTTTGAAATCACTCAAACCCTCATATTTCTACAATCTCCCCCTTTTGATGATTTTCAAAATAACTAGTGTACATGATTTAAGTGTTATCTCTCCCCCTTGAATTATGCACAGATTTGAAATTTGAATTTCGAATTTCAAATCTGGCTCCCCCTTGATTCATGCAATTAGGATCAATCAGTGATCTCTCTCCCCCTTAAATCATGCTTCTCTCTCCCCCTTTATTTTGGAAAGTTAATCAAAAGATTCCTGTCAAAAAAGGAAAGTAAATCAAATAATATCGCATTAAATCACATTAACAGGAATCATGCCTAATTTAGAACGGAGAGATTCAAATGTGGCTTGATTTAAGGCCTTTGTAAATATATCCGCTACTTGTGATTCTGTGCGTACGTGATCTATGACAATATTACCATTGTTAACGTGATCACGAAGAAAATGATAGTGAACTTCTATATGCTTAGCCTTAGAGTGTAATACGGGGTTTTTAGACAAATTTATTGCACTCATACTATCACAATATATAGGAATTTTATCTACGGTAATTCCAAAGTCCGAAAGTTGTTGTTTTATCCACAACAACTGTGTGCAACAAAGGCTAAGAGCCATATACTCAGCCTCAGTAGTGGACAAAGCAACACTTGCTTGCTTTTTGGAAAACCATGAAATAAGGGAATTTCCTATGAATTGGCAAGTTCCGCTCGTGCTTTTTCTATCTATTTTGCAGCCACCATAATCTGCATCAGTGTAAGCATGTAAATCGAATGTAGAGTCCTTATCATACCAAATACCTAAGGTGGGCGTGTGCTTAATATAACGGAATATTCTTTTTACCACGTTTAAGTGTGACACCTTAGGTTGACTTTGAAAACGAGCACACATGCATACGCTAAACATGATGTCAGGCCTACTAGCAGTTAAATATAGTAAAGAACCTATCATAGATCTATATAATCCATTATCAACATCTTTACCATGTTCATCTTTGTCCAATTTAGTAGTGACACTCATAGGCGTGGGGGATGGTTTCAAATTTTCAAAATTGAACTTCTTGATCATGTCGTTTACGTACTTAGCTTGGCTTATATGAATTCCTTTACTCGTTTGCTTAATCTGCAAGCCAAGAAAATAATTAAGTTCACCAACCATAGACATTTCAAATTCAGCTTTCATACAATTTTCAAAATCTTTAACAAGTCTATGTGAGGTAGAACCGAAAATAATGTCATCTACGTAAATTTGAATAATAAGTAAATCTGATTTTTCTTGTTTCAAAAATAGTGTACTATCTATAGTACCACGTTTAAAATTATTTTCTAAAAGAAAAGTGGCAAAACGATCATATCATGCTCTCGGCGCTTGCTTTAGGCCATATAGTGCCTTCTTTAGTTTGTACACGTGATCTGGATGTTTCAAATCTTCAAAACCGGGTGGTTGCTTCACGTATACTTCTTCTTGTATAAATCCGTTTAGAAAAGCACTTTTGACGTCCATTTGATATAATTTAAAATCTTTCATGCAAGCAATAGCAAGTAAGAGTCGTATAGCTTCTAAACGTGCTGCGGGTGCAAATGTTTCATCGTAGTCTATTCCTTCTTCTTGATTATATCCTTGAGCTACGAGTCTTGCTTTATTTCTAACGACCTTTCCTTCTTCATTCATTTTGTTCCTAAATACCCACTTTGTGCCTATAATTGTCTTATCTTGTGGTCGTGGCACTAAATCCCATACATCATTTCTAACGAATTGATTAAGTTCGTCATGCATAGCATCAATCCAAGATGAATCAATCAAAGCATCATGCACATTTTTGGGCTCAATTTCAGAAATCATAGCATGAAATTCATTTATTTCATCCGAAGTGATTCTTCTACGTGGTCGCACACCGTGAGTGATGTCGCCTATGATGAGATCATGTGGGTGATCTCTATGCCATCTTGGTTGATTATTTTCTAAGTTATCATGCGTTTCTATATGATCATGCATTTCTAGTGTCTCATTCATCTCATGCATATCAAAAGAATCATTATCTTCATCCATAACGGGTTTTAATTCAAAATCATCATCATGTTCCTTTTCTTTATCAATCTCTCCAAATTCATTGAATTTAACATGAATAGATTCTATGATTTGTCTAGTGATAGGATCATAACATCTATATGCTTTTGAATTTATGGAATACCCAATAAAAATGCACTCAATTGATTTGGATTCAAATTTATCTAAATTATCTTTTGTATTCAAGACAAAGCATTTGCATCCAAACACACGAAAATAATCAATCTTAGGCATGCGATCATTCAAAATTTCGTAAGGCGTCTTATTTATTTTCTTTCTTATAGATAGGCGATTTACAATATAGCATGCACAATTTACGGCTTCCGCCCACAGAAATCTAGGCAATTTATTTTCGCAAAGCATGGTTCTAGCAATTTCTTGTAGTGTGCGATTTTTTCTTTCTACTACTCCATTTAATTGTGGATTTCTAGGTGGCGAAAACTCATGTTTAATTCCTTTTTCTTCACAAAACGAAATCATCTCTTTATTTTTAAATTCACCGCCTCTATCGCTTCTTATTCTTTTCACATTTACGCCGTATTGATTTTCAAGTTGTTTAATTAATTTAGCAATTTCTACGGCGCTATCATCTTTATGTGCAAGAAATAAAGTCCAAGTATAACGAGAAAAGTCATCAAACGCATGCATAGTGACGCCCACCAAGGCTTGTAGTGCGACTAGGACCAAACAAATCGATATGCAATAATTCTAGTATTCTAGTCGTGCTTATCTCATTTTTAGACTTAAGTGACTCACGTGTTTGTTTGCCTTTTATGCAAGATTCACACAACTGAACGTTGTCTAAATCAAGCGTAGGCAATCCCCGTACTAGGTTCTTTCATTGCAATTTTTCTAGTGTAGAAAATACCTATGTGTCCTAAACGTCTATGCCATAAATTCACATTGGGTTCATTTGACATAAAACATTTAACTTTGGCGTCTACTGCATCATCCATAGATAGTGTGAATATATTTCCTTCACGTTTTCCTTTTAAAACGGTTTCTCCATTTTTATTTATTATATTACAATAAGGGTGAGTGAAACACACATTGAAACCATTGTCAACAAATTGAGAAATACTAAGAAGATTGTAAGATAAGTTGCTTACCAAAAACACGTTGGAGATTTGAAGTGTATTCGGATTTCCAATCGTACCTTTACCAATGATCTTGCCTTCATTGTTGTCTCCAAAGGTCACGGATCCGCCTTTTGTGACCTTCTTTAATTTGGAGAATAGGCTCGGGTCACCCGTCATGTGCCTCGAGCAACCACTGTCAAGGAACCACTTTATTGATGTGTCTTTTGATGAGTGGTCTCCCTGCAATGTGAAAAGGTGATTTAGGTACCCTTTTAATTTTGGGTCCTTTCGAGTTAGTTAATCACCTTTTAGTAAAGGTACCTTTCGGTACCCATACTTGGGTGATCCTTCTCGGTCTATCAGATGGCAAGAAAGTAGATGAAGGTGCGATATAGTATACATGTGGTGCATGTACTTTGGGTCTTTGCCCAAGGACTCCTCTATACTCATTGTATGAAGGACGTTTGTGATATGTCCTTGTGTGTGTGTGCGTAGTGCGTGGATGATATGTATTTCGTGTATGCATTGATCTCTTCTTCTCATATCTATATGGTACAACATTATATTTCACATGATATGAGGGAGTGGGGCATGTGGAAGGGGGCGCTTTTTGCGTCATCTTAGACGCCACTTGATGCTTAGGGGTGTCTACCTTTTTAGACACAACAAACTTGGTTGGTTTGGTTGATACTTCGTTAGTATCAACGTACCCCAATCCAGTTTTGTCACTGTCATGCTTTTGCGATAATATGATGCGATGCAGCATGTTTGACCCTGTATCGAATTGTTTCATCATTTTCTCTAAGTCTGTATTCCTTGATTTCAAATTTGAAATCTCGGATTTCATTTTATTATTTTGAGAAGTTAATGATAAGATCTCGGTTTTTAATGCAGTGATGACACATGAAGACTCATTCTTTGAATCGCTTAATTGAGCGACAAGATTCTCGTTAGAAGATTCTAACAGTTTCTTGTCTTCAATTAAACGTTTCTTTTCTTTTGCGAGAGTCTTAGTAAATTTATGTAATTCAAGATACTGACTAAAAAGATCATCATAAGAAGGTTCAGAGTCAGAGTCAGAATCGGATGATACCTCGTTAGACGCCTTTGAAGCGAAACAAACTTGAGCGGTCTCCTCTTCGGTCTCAGTTTCAGAGTCTGATGAGTCACTCCATGTGGAGGCCTTTAGTGCACGTTTCCTTTGTTTAGGATCTGAGACGAGTCTATTTTTGTTCCGCTCCTTGTCAGGGTATTTATTAGTTTGCTTTTCTTTGTTTGGGCAGTCATATGATAAGTGTCCGAGTTTGCCGCATTCATAACATTTAATGTCCTTATCATTTGACTTGTTTTTATTTCTCTTAGATGTAGTGCCCTTGTTTTTATTTCTAAATGACTTTCTCATGAATCTTCTTAGTCCTTTAGCCAATAGAATCAAATCATCATTATCTGATTCGGAATCACTATTATCTACGTGGTCGGAGGGAGGGGAGACGTATTCATTTGATTTAAAAGCAATTGTCTTACCTTGTTTGGTTGATTCCGATTTCCGAATAATAAGTTTGTTTTCATAAACTTTGAGTGAACCAATGAGTTCTTCCATTTTTATTGACTTAGTCTCCTTGCTTTCTTCTATAGCAGTCACTTTAGGATCCCATTCCGAAGGAAGGCTCCGTAGGACTTTCTGTACCTTTTCCTGCGTAGTAAAAGCCTAACCAAGAGACTCAAGAGAGTTATAGATGTTAGTCAAACGAAGATCCATATCTACAATTGACTCATTAGGCAACAACTTAAAAGACTCAAGAGTAGACATGAGCATATTAATTTTAGACTCTTTTACTTGACTTGTGCCTTCGTGTTTCATTTCTAAGATTCTCCACATTTCTTGTGCACTCGAACAATTCGACACATAACTAGACTCACTCTTACTTAAACCATTTAAGAGTAACTGCATGGCCTTAGCATTCATACTCAGTTTCTTTTTATCTTCACTAGTATATTCTTGTCTAGTTTTAATAACTTCTAAGGTAACTCCGTCTACAGTGGATACATTAGATGGGACATATGGACCATCTTCAATTATTGACCAAAGATCTATATCTATAGCCATAAGAAAAAGTTTCATCCTAAGTTTCCATTGAATAAAAGACTCACCGTCAAAAAGTGGAGGCCTTTGACTCGACATACCTTCTTGTTCGGTTTTGAGATTTGTGGATGCCATCTCACTGAATCGTTGGATTCCTTGTAGTGAGTATTCCTGCTCTCTGATACCACTTGTAGGATCTGCAAGGCACCACTAGAAGGGGGGGGGTTGAGTAGATGGTGCGGAAAGTGTGCTTTTTAAAATTTCTTTAAACTTGAACAATTCAAGTTCTGAAAACAGATTCTGTTTTCAGGACCTGTTTTAAAACGTTTTTAAAACCAGGTTAGAGGTCTCCAAAAATTATGAAATTTTGAGAGAACTTAGCCTCAGATGTTATGAGAGTCCCCTAAAAATTTCAAATCAAAATTCAACCTTTAACCCCTTCAAAAACCGTTGGCACTCAGATTGTGCAAATCTGCCAGAAACGGTAGATGGTTTTGAAAAATTAATTCCTATTTGTGTGAATGTCCAAATGATCTGAAAATTTGACCAATAACTCCTCACACACTATATTGAAATGGGTTGAAACAGTTTTTGAAAATTCATTTGGTAAATAGGTCAAATACCACCAAAGTCTCAACCTTTGCAAGTCTGAAAATCAGACTGCACTAGTCTCAGAACTTTTGATGTTTGACTGACCTATACTTGTCCAAAAGGGTTGAAACTTGTGCCAAATTAACCCTAGAACGTTTATGTATGTTTCTGGAAATTTTTATAATTTTTAAAAATCGTTTTCTATTTTTCCGAACGTGAACAAAACGTATAACCAGTGCAGAAACTGAAAAGTAAATGCTGAAAGTAAATTGCACCAAGAATTTTATACTGGTTCGGTTATAAACAACCTACTCCAGTCTTCAAGGAACACCTTCCTTGGTTCACACTAATTTCACACACGCAGTACACCTTACCGCAGGGTTGATAGAGTTACACCTTAACTCCAACCCTTTACAAACCTTGTATTGCTAGTACAATTTGCACGAACACCACCACCTCGCTAGAATGAAGATTGATCACACCTTGATCAATCTTTTACAAAGATGTATGAATGGTGGTTTCTATGAAGCCTATTCAAGAATGAAAGAAGTAAAGTATAATAGGCTTTTTACAAGAGAAGAAAGAAAGAAAGTGTAGGAGAAGAAAGCTTTGGCACTTTGATCACTTTAGAATGCAAGTCTTGGTGTTGTTTTTGTTTGTTCTTCTCTTCCTTCCTTATAGGTCCAGCCGTCCCCTATGCAGCCTTCTCCCCTCTTGAAAATTTCCTTTTAAGTGCTTGAGAGGGTGTGAGACATCATGGTGACAATGTTTTGCTTACTTGGCATCACTCCATTGGACCATCATTTAGTCATTGCTTACTTGGCACCTTTTGATTGGATCAATGTTGTCATCATTTGATGACATGGATAATCTGAAAAAAACACTAAATATTTGCCAAATAATCAATTATTTAATCATACCATAATTCTCAAATTTTGTCATAAATTGCAAGACACAAAAATCCTCTTTTCCTTCCTCACCAAAATTCGGCCAGCACTATGATTTCAATGCTGAAATTTTCAGCATTTGCCACATAAAATAAATCTAGATTTCTTCCATTTTTCTTTGAATTTCTTCCATAAAAATACATCCATTATTTAAGGTAAGTCTTGCTACAAGATGAAGAATGAACTTGGACACCAAAATAGAGTCACATTCGGCCACAACATCTTCACACATGCTGAAAAATTTCAGCATGTGTGATATGAAGAATATCACACTTAATAACCTTACATACAATTCCAATCATTTCCATAACTCATTTGATTTATTCCTTAATGCAAAATTAACAAAATATCTTCCTTAAAGTTGAAGAAATCGTCCACTAGGTATGTGACATGCTGAAATTTTCAGCATGTGACATAAGAGAGGTATATGTTGAAAACTTACCTTTTGTAGTTTCTCTCTTTGATTCATCAACATTGTATGATTGATCCTTGACCAATCAACATGCCAACAAGGCTCCACATGTGCTCCAATTCAGCTGTAGGTGGCGTTGAGTATGTATATACATGTGCTGAAATTTATTTTTGCTAACTTTGAAAAATAGTGCACATTTAATAATACACACATGTAATATTCCAATCAGCCCTTAATTTAATTTTCTAGAACACTTTAAGATGTATATTATATGTAAAAAGTGTCTAGATATGTGTCACACCATGGTCAAGAAAAACGTTCCATGTTAAGTGCGTAGAAAACCGAATTTTCGATATTTATCGATTACCCGATTTTTCTCTAATTTAACTTCCAACTTTTGCACATGATATATATATTATGTTATACATAATATATATAATATATACTTTAAATTTCAGCTCATGGCTGATTTAAAGTGGTACCATAAACATGTGACAAAAATAAAATTGGAATCTTCACATTTTGGCCTAAATGTGGGGTGATTTGTGTGTGCCAACATGGAAAGTATTTTTGGCTAATCACACCATGTGTATCACGAAATTTCCATCAATTTTTGATGTATATGGGCTGACCATTTATTTATGGCAGGTACGTGACACGTTGGCGAAGTTTCGGTATTCGCCCGATACGACAAATTTCGGTTTAGAACCTTTTATCGTGTCGTATTTAATTTGTCATCACCGTATCTTATATCATATGATATAAGACCTGAATATACTCATAAATATGAGTTAAGTATAGTGGTGTGACGTCAACGTACGTACGTAAGATATATAACGTGTCGGTAGTACGTTGGAATACATGTGTATGTGCCTTTTATAAAAAATCTGAAAATATAGTATATATATATATGTATAAAAACGTGTGAAATGAATGTGGGGAGGAGGAGAGGACTTTCCTTCCATAGCCATGTTGCCTTTATGCCTTTTCCAAATGCATCTTCCTTTAATGAACTACTTAGTTTATCAAACTAAGTACTTCACTTAATGAACTACTTTAGTTCATTAATTGTGGCACCTGAAAATAGTATAAACTCAACAAATGTTCGCCATATGATGTAAGCTTTAAAACTTCATGGCTCGTTAGTACGACAACATGATATATAAGCTAAATAAGGCAAGTTATCATGCATACATGTACACTTGTGTATATATATATATATACTCAACGTTTATATATATATATATATATTCAAATTTCTTATTTTGAAATCACTCAAACCCTCATATTTCTACACTTTATTCCTTGAAAATAAAGAAGAAATCAATCATCATTTAGTACATAACATTTCTACCAATTTTGGAATAAACTTAGTCAGAAAGTAGGCCATAAAATCGGCCACATTCTTTTCTACACATGCTGAAATTTTCAGCATGTGTGATATTTGAAGATATCACTTTATTAATTCCATAATATATTAAAAAAATTTCCATAATATCTTTCAATTAATCCACATGATTCAAGATAGCAAAATATGGCTCATTAAGTGACAAAATCGGCCAGCCTATGCACAATGCTGAAATATTCAGTATGTGTTACAAATGTGACATAGTTTGAAATGTTACCTTGTGTAGCTCCTTCCTTTATGTCACCAATATTGTATGCTTCATTCTTGGCCAATCAAGATGCCAATAAAGCTCCACATATGCTTTTCCAATCTGTAGTGGGCGTGTACAATGACTTGTGCATGTGCTGAATTTTATTTTTGCAAACTTTTTAAAATAGTGCACTTATAATTATACACATATTGTAGCGCCCCGCACCCCGGCCTAGTAGGATACGGTGCGCCCGCTGTACTTCACTACGGAGAGTACCAGGCATCGATCCATAACATGTCTTAGTCCACAACAAAATATGTGGACCTTCATGCTCACACATCAACAAGTAAGCAAAACCGAGGCAGAATAAAAACTTTTAAACATAAAAGCGTCTAAGCAACCATCATACATCTTACAAACATGTTTGCAAAATTGGTAATCCAAAAGTTAATGTTTCCAACATAATTTCATAAAAGTTCATCAATCACATCCGTCATGGCAAAATCCTTAAGTCATCCTCCTCTTTCTCTTCTACGGATAAGGAATCCTAGCCTCGTCTTCGATTCATTCGACCCTATTTCCTACGGGTTCTTGGAGGAAAAAAAACAAGGGGTGAGTGACAACGTCACCAACAAGTAAACCATAAATAATCATGAATTAAATGGAAAGTACATACAAGAACCAAACCCCAAAAGTTATGGTTTAGTAACATACCTGACCTTCCATCCAATATCCGTAAGTAACAAGCTAATAACTTATAAAAAAAATCATAACTTAGGAGCTATCAAGTCATAACATCTTAGCCTAAGTAACAATTTACCAAATATTCGATGAACCATTAAATGCAACATGCATGAGTATGCACATGTGATGCATCATGATAAAAATGAGGATAAGTTCTTTCTTTCATTCTTTCAAAACATCATCGTCAGTAAAAACAAGAGAGTGTTCAGATCTATTGTTGTACCCAACGAGGAACCACCTTGCACTTGAAACTTGTCTAAGTGAATTTATGAAAGGTTGTATCTTCAAGCATAATTTATTTATTTTTATAATTACTTCTCTAAACAGATTTGTGATGAGGAAAAATATTGTGTAGGGATTCGAGCATGAATTTTGAATTATGTGAAGTGACCAATTTACCCTAAGGGCCTAGGAGATTTCGGCCCAAGGTTTAAAGAGGGTCTTAGAAGGTTTTTCAAAGAAGGCTAATCTTAAAGGGCCTTCTTAAAACAAGCCCAAATGGAAATTAAAGAGTCTAAGTAGTGGGGAAATTTTCTTCCCAACACCCTCACAAATTTCGGCCCTTAGCCCAAAATGACTCAAGATTCCCCTAATTTTTATATTTTAAAAGAAAAAGGGGGAAATAATTAATTTAAGAGAAGACAACCACCACATGATTTTTTCTATTAAAATGGAATTAAGCATGGTTAGGAGCATTAAGACCCCGACCGTCGGATTGCCCTATGTGGTTAACCAAGGAGGATTTTTAAATTCTACCATGGTTACTTTATATCAACCCAAGGTTAAAGTAACCCTAGTTGCCTTAAAGTAACTATGATTGGAATAAAGTAACTCAAGTTAGTCATAAAGTAACCCTAATTAATTAAAGTAACTAAGGGTTAGCCAACTTAACCTTACCATGGTAATCTCTTATTCCCCTCTTACCTCCCCCCCCCTTCCCACGACTAACACTTAGCCTAAGAAGGAAAAATTCATCCCAAAAGGCACTCTAGAATCCTCTCATTCTTCAAACCCTCAAAGAACCACCAAGAGCAAGAAAGTTTTCCTCTTCTCCCTTCCAAAACACACGGCCAAAGAGAATCAAGGGAACTCAAGATTGATCCAATTGCAAACTTGGTCTAGGTAAGTAAATACTCAACTCTTCAAAGGATTTTTACATCTTACATATCTTGAAACTCATGTTACCCCTTTTTCTTGCTCATAAACCATGACCTTCAAGGTCACTAGGTTCAAATTTTTCAAGCTTTTGTGGGGTGCTAGTCTTAAGAGGCTTGAACACTACTCAAGTTCCATTTGGTGAGTCCATCTAACCCCTATTTAGTGCATCTTTCACTTAAGAATATGGATTAACAATTGTTCTCTTTTCCTCTTCAAAACCGTGGAGTTCATATGTGAAGAAGAGGAAGGCTTCACCTATTCCATACACATTTCAAGCTAAGGAAAGGAGTAAGTTGAAAAAGGCAAGTACACTATACATACTCATGACTTGGATGTGAAAGTGCATGCTTGAATGTCTAGATGCTATTAAGTTTTAATCTTAGAGGTGAAATGCTAAGTTTAATGCATGAAACTTTTAGTTCCTTAAGTAAAGTGGCTTGCATGTGTGAGATTTGCTCCAAAGGTGGATTCTTTGTTATTTTTAATTATGAATATGAGGCAAATCTAAGATGAATGTGACAAAGATCTCTTCGTTGACATGTATAGGGGACGGTTGGATGAAAGAGGGGAAAATAAATGTAGTTCTTGTAAGAAATTGTAACTTGTGGGGTAAAGGTGTGAACAAGATGTGTGCTTTATGTATTGAGCTTAAGATGTTCATTATGGTGATATGATTTTTGCCCTTGCATGCGTATAAACGGGCTGTTTTGGGGTTAGGGTATATATGCACCAATTATACCAAGAATGGATTTTAGTATGAACATGATGTCCATGGCCAAAGGAATGATATATGTATCATCCAAACTTTTTAAAAATGATGTGTAGATGACTTGTAGAATGTGTTAGAACCTGCCAACCCACATGCTAAAGATGTACTTGATGTTTTACAAGGTGTTTAAGCCAAACATCTTAAGTTGGGACATTTTAGTAAGAAAATGTGACAAAATGAAAATTACTGGAACATGGCAGATTGTTGTGAAGTTTTGTAGGACCAGAAAAGGGACTTTAGAAGATTCAATTGAGCTAATTTTTTGCGTAACACTAGCCCTATGTGTGTAGTAAATATGAGAGTTGAAATTTTGTTAAAAGGAGTTACGGTTTATTTTTAACGGAAATGTTAGTAAAACTAGTCATACTGGAAATTACTGACTGAACAGATTTTATGTGACACAATGACTGACCCGGAAATGGACCCTAGAAATATGAAATTGGGCTGATTTTTTGTAGGATGCTAGTCCTATGTGTTTTCTAAGTGTGTGAGTTGGAATTTTTGAAAAATGACGTATGGATCGGTCACAATAAAATTCTTAGCAAAATTGGTCATTCCAGAATTCAGCATGTACCCGTTTTGGAAAAAAGAATAAATGACCCCTTTAAAGCTATTGTAATGCTGCGAAACTTTTATGACAATTACTTAAGACATATGTGAGTGCTTCATGTAAACCACTTAGCTTAGAATTATTATTTTAAGGGGTAATCACCAAAGCTAAGTTGGTATTACTAATCTGAAATTTTGGGCAGAATTGAGGAACTTGTTGGGGGGCTGTGTTTTGATGGGCTTAGACTTAATTATATAGTTTGAGCTTATGACCATTAATTATTGGCATGTTTACAGCATTTTCCAGGGTTGTCCCAAATTAAATAAAGCATAATGGGCTTAAAGAAAAAGTAAAAGAAGGGACATTGCACTGCTGAAATTCAGCAGTACCCTGTTTTGTAGTTAAATAAATTAAGTGTCTTACACGTCTCATATCATTACGAAAATTATGTTACGAATAGAAAAGACACTCTTATGCATATTTATGACAAGAACTCATGATAATGGGCCTAAAACACAAGGTTTTGAGGCCGTGCATATAGAACGATAATTCTGGAAATTTTCCAGCATAAAGAATAAGTTGTACGTATGTGTATATGTAACGCATCATGTCATGGATTGCATGGTACATGTCATACATTGTATGATCGTCATTTACATGATTTATGGAACTGATTTTATGAGAAAGACAAATGAAAAAAAGCGTTTTTAAAAGATTTTGCTTTTTTTAGAACGCTTTCCACCGGTACCGTGTGTTTTCTGGCTAGTAAGGACCCGTTCCAGATATGAGATTAACTGATCTGATGATATGGACCGTTCAGGCCCAGAGAGGATGGACATGATATCGACCGTTCAGACCCAGAGAGAATAGACCTGATAAGTGATGACGTGACCGCTCCGAATCCGGGAATATTAGATTTGAAGAGAAATAAGTGACCGCCTCAGATCCCGGAGAATAGATCTGAATACTCTCTTGTTTTCTTAACGATGATGTTTTGAATGAAAGAACTTATCTTCATTTTTATCATGATGCATCACACGTACATACTCATACATGTTGCATATAATGAGTCATCGAATGTGGATACATGATACTTAGACTAAGGTGTTATGGCTTGTTAGCTCATAAGTTATAATCTTTATTGAGTGATGATCTTTTAATAAGTTATGGACTGTTATCAGTTATGAACTTTTATAAGTTATGGACTTTGGGTAAGTTTTAATCTCTGATAAGTTATGAGCTGATTACTTACGGCTGTTGGATGGAAGGTCAGGTATATTTCTAAACCGAATTTTGATGTTCGGTTCTAGTATGTACTTTCCATTTAATTCACGATTATTTATAGTTTACTTGCTGGTAACGTTATCACTCACCCCTTATTTTTCCTCCCAGAGGCTACAGGAAATAGAGTGGAACGGATTGAAGATGAACCTAGGGTTCCTTACCCGTAGGAACGCGGGAGGTGGACGACTTAGAGATTTGACGAAAGAGTTATGGTTGATGATCTTTTATTACTTGATGTTGGAAACATTTATTTTGGGATTTCCGTACTTTATGCTCGGTTTGTAAAACTATTGATGGTTGCGTAGATGTTTTTATTTTAAAAGTTTTTATTCTGCCTCGATTTTGCTTACTTGTTGACGTGTAAGCATCAAAGTCCACATATTTTATTCTGGACGTGGTGATGTTATGGACTGACGTCTGGTACTCTCCGTAGTGAAGTACGGCGGTCGCACCATATCTGGCTTGGCCGGGGTGCGAGGCCCTACAGGTGGTATCAGAGCTAAGGCTCTAGATCCGGGCAGAATATAGAATTAAGTCATGATCTTAGTCAACTAAGTTTGATCTTAGATCTAAGTCCTGATCCTAGATGAGAGTGACCTTAGACTAGGATGACTTAGACTGGAAAATTAGGGTTCGACCTAATAATAAAACCTTAATCGACGAGAAATTATAGAATTTAATTTATAACGTATGTATGTGCATGCCCCTCAGAAATGCTACTGGAATAAATTAAATTCTACCACTTATTATGACACTCTCACATTGAATAAAACCCCGACACTGCATAATGCAGATGGTGCGACCAAGAGGCAGACCGGCAAGAGCTAGACCAGAGGTGCAGGAGCCCATTCCTCCTCCACCTGTTCAGGTTCCTCCACCACAACCACCGCAAGACCAAAATCCTCCTCCGGTTCAGAACGTTCCTCCACCCCAGGGGCCTTTACCACAAATGATGCCAGATATCTATACCTTCCAGAATTTCTGCCAGACCATCACCCAAATTGGTCAAGTGATGTTGCAACAGAATGTCCCTCAGCCTCATGAGCCGTTCAGGGATGCCCAATAATAATTTGAAAAGTTAAAAAGATCTAATGTTCCACCGTTCGAAGGAAAGTCAGATTCATATGCTGCTGAGAAGTGGCTAGACGAAGTAGAAAACTGTTTTGAACTGATTCGAGCAGCTGAGGAAGTAAAGACTCAGTCAGTCAGGCCGTTCCTACTTGGAGAAGCCAACCAATGGTGGAAGGCCAACTTGAAATCTCTACCAAGGCCAATTCCATGGGAGATATTTCTCCAGGAATTCAACAAATTTTACATACCACCCTCTGTTCAACTGCAGAAGAGGCATGATTTTGAATCACTGATGCAAGAATAAGGAATGACGGTCGCTGAATATGCCAACAAGTTCATAGCCCTGGAGAGATTCCAACCATCTACCATGAATGATGAAGAAACCATGATGTTGAAGTTTGAAAGAAGGTTAAACCCTAGGATTCGAACCTGGTTGGTCAATGCGAACCTGACAAATTTTGGTGCACTTCTGGACGCTTGTTACAGAATAGAAAGAGATATCATTCACCGTGATGAGATCGGGCAGAAACGAGGAAGGGAAACATCTGGGAGCGGAGGGTCCTGCAAAGCTGCTAAGCAAAACTCAAGGGGCCTAGGTTGTCAAGGAAAGAATCGATTCCAACGCCGCTCCCAAAAGAACCAGTCAAAGAATCAAGGCCAGCAATCTGTTATTCTGAGCTGCCCTCACTACAGTAAGCGTCACGTGGGAGAATGCTATTACCAGGCAGGAAAGTGTTTCGGATGCGGCAAGACAGACCACATCCTCAAGGACTGTCTGGATAAAGAGACTACCTGCTTTGTATGTGGAAAGACAGGACACATCGCCAAGGATTGCCCAGAAAAGGGGGCCCAGCAACAGCAACCACCCAAGAATTAGCGTCAGCGTACTAATGCAAGAGTTCACGCTATGACTGACGTAGCCGCTGAAGAGGCCAAGGATGTGGTGGCAGGTATATTCTAAAATTGTGCAATGATTAAAATTTTTACAAATAATATTGCCCTACTGATGCTTAGAAAATCTTGCATGATCCAGGAGCTATTTTAGTATGTTCAGTACCTGCCAATGTGCTATTCGATAGTGGTGCTAGCCACTCCTTTATATCCAAGAAATTCACAAAGAATATTGAGCATAACCCAACCTATAGTGATGCACCCTATAGAATCCAAGCAGCTGGGGATAAGGTGCTTATGTCTCACCATGTTTTTAGAAACTGTGAACTTGACTTCGATAACCACCGGTTTGACGCCTACTTAATTCCCATACCCATGACGGATTTCGATGTGATTCTTGGGATGGATTGGCTCTCCAAGAATTTTTCCAACATCAATTGTAATAAAAAGCAAGTTACTTTTAAGAACCCCACACGTGAGGAAGTAACCTTTCAAGGAGGATCAAAGTTAAGAAAGTGCCCCAAGAACGTTTATGTAAATATGATTTGCGCTAGTAAGGCGTTGAAGAAAGGACATGAAGGGTTTCTCGTTTATGTAATAAATGCCGATCAAGCACCCTCCGACCTCTCCCAAGTCCCAGTGGTCCGAGAATATCCAGATGTTTTTGCAGAAAAATTACCGGGTCTTCCTCTGAACCGCGAGATATCTTTTGAAATTAACCTAGTTCCTTGAGCTGAGCCAATATCAAAGGCTCCCTATCGAATGGCCCCTGCGGAACTAAAAGAGTTGAAGGAACAATTAAGCGAATTGCTAGAGAAGAAACTGATTTGCCCAAGTGTTTTGCCTTGGGTGCTCCCGTACTATTTGTCAAGAAAAAGGACGGAAGTATGCCGTTATGTATTGATTATCGAGAACTCAACAAGATCACTATAAAGAACAAGCACACATTGCCTAGGATCGACGATCTGTTCGATCAGCTTCGGGTAAGCAATTCAAAACTTTATTTCAACGATGAGTCTATTATGAACCCTACCTAAAAGTGTCGTGATGCAGGGGGCACAGATTTTCAGTAAGATTGATCTTCACTCGGGATATTTCCAATTGAATATCAAAGCTGAGGATGTCCCGAAAACTGCATTCAGAACCCGTTATGGACATTACGAATTTCTCGTAATGCCATTCAAACTGACCAACCGCCCCCGCGGCGTTTATGGATCTAATGAACCGAGTATTTCAAGAACAACTAGACAAGTTCGTTGTAGTCTTCATCGACGATATTTTGATCTACTCACCTGATGAAAAGACCCACATAAACCACTTAAGGATCGTCCCTGATGTTCTACGGAGAAAACATCTGTATGCTAAATTTAGTTAATGCGAATTCTGGCTACGCAGTGTAGCATTTCTGGGACACGTGATATCTGAAGATGGTATATCCGTAGATCCCAAGAAAATCGAGGCAATCACAGAGTGGCCAAGACCAACCAACGTTACAGAGGTGCGAAGTTTTCTCTGTCTCGCCGGCTACTATCGTAAGTTTGTTGAAGGGTTTTCTCGAATCGCTATGCCTCTTACCTGTTTGACACAAAAGAAAACCAAGTTCGAATGGACCTCAGATTGTGAAAGGAGTTTTACTGAATTAAAGGAGAAGCTAAACTCTGCCCCAGTTTTAGCACAACCTATTCCTGGGGAAATTTTTGTGGTGTATAGCGATGCCTCTAAGAAGGGACTTGGATGCGTACTGATCCAAAAAGATTGAGTGATTGCGTATGCATCCCGACAGCTAAAACCATTTGAACAAAATTACCTAGTACATGATCTTGAATTAGCAGCCGTAGTCTTTGCCCTAAAAATATAGAGGCACTATCTGTACGGTGAGAAGTGCGAAATTTTCACAGATCACAAGAGCCTCAAGTATCTTTTCACCCAAAAAGAATTAAACGTGCGTCAACGCAGATGGCTAGAGTTAATGAAGGATTACGACCTATCTATTCAGTATCATCCGGGAAAAGCCAATAAGGTAGCCGACGCACTGAGTAGAAAGACAAGCCATCCGCGTCAACCACCTCTGCAGCGTGATATGGAAGAATTAGATCTTGAAGAGGTTGATTCTATTGAAGGATGCTTGCAAAGTTGGTATTGACCCCTTCGCTGATAGATAGATTAAGGAAGGTCAAGAAAACGATGAAACTTTAAAGAAAATAAAGGACAGGTTGAGAATGAAACCATCTGAAGAGTTTAAGGTCAGAAATGATAACAGCCTGTGGTTTCGAGAAAGACTGTGTGTACCTAATGATGAAGATATAAAGAATGAAGTTCTTCGTGAAGCCCACAACTCTCGATTGTCTATCCACCCTGGAGCCAATAAGATGTACCAAGACTTGAAACAAAGATTCTGGTGGCATGGCATGAAAAGACAAATTGCGGAGTTTGTAGAGAAATGCCTAGTTTTCAAGAAGGTGAAAGCAGAACATCAGAGACCCGCTGGGTTACTACAACCTCTTGAAGTTCCCGAGTGGAAGTGGGACCACATTACTATGGATTTTGTCACAGACCTACCAAGAACAAAGCACGGACATGATACCATTTGGGTGGTTGTGGATTGTCTAACCAAATCCGCCCATTTCATGGCTATGACGATCAAGGCTCCGATGGAGAAGTTGGCTACAATGTATGTTGATCAAATTGTGAGCCTTCATGGAGTACCCCGAAGCATTGTTTGTGACCGCGGCCCTCGCTTTACATCACGATTTTGGACAGCTTTTCAAAAAGCGATGGGCACTGAAATCCGAATGAGCTCAGCATTTCATCCCCAAACAGATGGTCAGTCGAAAAGAACCATCCAGACGCTGGAAGAGATGCTGCGAGCTTGTATACTCGACTTTGGGGGAAGTTGGGATCAGAGTCTCAAACTAGTGGAATTCTCTTATAACAATAGTTATCATCGATCTATAGGGATGGCTCCGTATGAAGCACTTTATGGAAGAAAGAGCCGTTCTCCGCTCTACTGGGATGAAATCGGAGATAAGATTCTTACCGGACCTGATCTAGTAGAACAGTCTCAAGAGAAGATAAGTATCATAAAGCAAAGGTTACAAGCGGCCCAAGATAGAAGTAAGGTTTGGGCAGATGAGAAGCAGCGACCGTTGGAATTTCAAGGTGGGGAAAAGGTATTTTTGAAGGTATCGCCATCCAAAGGAGTTAAGAGATTCGGTATCAAAGGGAAGCTAAGCCCAAGGTTTACTGGACCCTATGAGATTCTTGAAAGAGTTGGAGAGGTCGCTTATCGGCTAGCACTACCGCCATCACTATCTCAATTACATGATGTGTTTCATGTATCTCAGCTTCGTCGGTATGTGCACGAGCCTAGCCATATTATAGAGGAACAGCCTTTGAAAATCAAAGCCGACGCGACATACGTGGAAGAACCAGAAAAGATAATTGATCGTAAGGAAAAGGCATTAAGGAGACGATCTATACCTATGGTCAAAGTGCAATGGAAGAACCATTCAATTGATGAAGCTACCTGGGAAGTGGAAGAAAATATGAAGAACTTGTACCCTCACCTCTTTGACTAACACTTTTAAGTTTCGAGGACGAAACTTGTAATAAGGGGGCAGGATGTTGTACCCAACGAGGAACCACCTTGCACTTGAAACTTGCCTAAGTGAATTTATGAAAGGTTGTATCTTCAAGCATAATTTATTTATTTTTATAATTACTTCTCTAAATAGATTTGTGATGAGGAAAAATATTGTGTAGGGATTTGAGCATGAATTATGAATTATGTGAAGTGACCAATTTACCCTAAGGGCCTAGGAGATTTCGGCCCAAGGTTTAAAGAGGGTCTTAGAAGGTTTTTCAAAGATGGCTAATCTTAAGGGGCCTTCTTAAAATAAGCCCAAATGGAAATTAAGGAGTCTAAGTAGTGGGGAAATTTTCTTCCCAACACCCTCACAAATTTCGACCCTTAGACCAAAATGACTCAAGATTCCCCTAATTTTTATATTTTAAAAGAAAAAGGGGAAATAATTAATTTAAGAGAAGTCAACCACCACATGATTTTTTTTATTAAAATGGAATTAAGCATGGTTAGGGTCATTAAGACCCCAACCGCTGGATTGCCCTATGTGGTTAACCAAGGAGGATTTTTAAATTCTACCATGGTTACTTTATATCAACCCAAGGTTAAAGTAACCCTAGTTGCCTTAAAGTAACTATGATTGGAATAAAGTAACTCAAGTTAGTCATAAAGTAACCCTAATTAATTAAAGTAACTAAGGGTTAGCCAACTTAACCTTACCATGGTAATCTCTTATTCCCCTCTTACCTCCCCCCCCTTCCCACGACTAACACTTAGCCTAAGAAGGAAAAATTCATCCCAAAAGGCACTCTAGAATCCTCTCATTCTTCAAACCTTCAAAGAACCACCAAGAGCAAGAAAGTTTTCCTCTTCTCCCTTCCAAAACACACGGCCAAAGAGAATCAAAGGAACTCAAGATTGATCCAAGTGCAAACTTGGTCTAGGTAAGTAAATACTCAACTCTTCAAAGGATTTTTACATCTTACATAGCTTGAAACTCAGTTTACCCCTTTTTCTTGCTCATAAACCGTGACCTTCAAGGTCACTAGGTGCAAAATTTTCAAGCTTTTGTGGGGTGCTAGTCTTAATAGGCTTGAACACTACTCAAGTTCCATTTGGTGAGTCCATCTAACCCCTATTTAGTGCATATTTCACTTAAGAATATGGACTAACAATTGTTCTCTTTTCCTCTTTAAAACCGTGGGGTTCATATGTGAAGAAGAGGAAGGCTTCACCTATTCCATACACATTTCAAGCTAAGGAAAGTAATAAGTTGAAAAAGGCAAGTACACTGTACATACTCATGACTTGGATGTGAAAGTGCATGCTTGAATGTCTAGATGCTATTAAGTTTTAATCTTAGAGGTGAAATGCTAAGTTTAATGCATGAAACTTTCGGTTCCTTAAGTGAAGTTGCTTGCATGTGTGAGATTTGCGCCAAAGGTGGATTCTTTGTTATTTTTAAGTATGAATATGAAGAAAATCTAAGATAAATGTGACAAAGATCTCTTCTTTGACAAGTATAGGGGATGGTTGGATGAAAGAGGGGAAAATAAATGTAGTTCTTGTAAGAAATTGTAACTTGTGGGGTAAAGGTGTGAACAAGATGTGTGCTTTATGTATTGAGCTTAAGATGTTCATTATGGTGATATGATTTTTGTAGGATCTGCAAGGCACCACTAGAAGGGGGGGTTGAATAGATGGTGCGGAAAGTGTGCTTTTTAAAATTTCTTTAAACTTGAACAATTCAAGTTCTGAAAACAGATTCTGTTTTCAGGACCAGTTTTAAAACGTTTTTAAAACTAGGTTAGAGGTCTCCAAAAATTATGACATTTTGAGAGAACTTATCCTCAGATGTTATGAGGGTCCCCTAAAAATTTCAAATTAAAATTCAACCTGTAACCCCTTCAAAAACCGTTGGTAATCAGATTGTGCAAATCTGCCAGAAACGGTAGATGGTTTTGAAAAATCAATTCCTATTTGTGTGAACGTCCAAATGCTCTGAAAATTTGACCACTAACCCTTTATATACTATATTTAAATGGGTTGAAACAGTTTTGGAAAATTATTTTGGGAAGTAGGTCAACTACAATCAAAGTCTCAACCTTTGCAAGTCTGAAAATCAGACTGCACTAGTCTCAGAACTTTTGATGTTTAATTGACTTATACTTGTCCAAAAGGGTTGAAACTTATGCCAAATTAACCCTAGAACGTGTAAGTATGTTTCTGGAAATTTTCGTAATTTTTGAAAATCGTTTATTATTTTTACGGATGCAAACAAGAAGGATAAACAGTGCAGTAACTGAAACGTAAACGCAGAAAGTAAATGGCACCAAGAATTTTATACTGGTTCGGTTATAAACAGCCCACTCCAGTCTTCAAGGAACACCTTCCTTGGTTCACACTAATCACACACACGCAGTACACCTTACCACAGGGTTGATAGAGTTACACCTAACTCCAACCCTTCACAAACCTTGTATGACGAGTACACTTCACACGAACACCACCACCTCGCTAGAATGAAGATTGATCACACCTTGATCAATCTTTTACAAAGATAAATGAATGGTGGTTTATCTCAAGCCTATTCAAGATTGAAAGATATGAAAAACAATAGGCTTTACAAGAAAAGAGAAAGAAAGAAGATGTAGGAGAAGAAGAGCTTGGCTATTTGATCTCTTTGAATTGCAATGCTTGTTGTAGTTTTGTTTGCTCTCTTCTTTTCCTTTTTAATGCTGCAGGCCGTCCCCCCTTAGTTGACTCCCCCTCTTGAAAATTATCTTTTAAGTCCTTGAGAGAGTGTAATACATCATTGTGACAAGGCCTTGCTTACTTGGCATCTTCTTATTGGATGATCATTTAGTCTTCGCTTACTTGGCACCTCCTTATTGGTTCAACATTGTCATCATGATGACATGGAAAAAATCTGAGATATACACTTTAACATGTGCCAAAGATCAATAACAAACTCATTTCCATAATGCTCAAGATAATTACATAAATGTTGCAAGATAATATCTCACAAAAAATGGGTAAGAAATCGGCCATAAACATGTCTTGCACATGCTGAAATTTCAGCATGTGTAACATCCACCTCTTATTCAAAGTATTGCCTATTTTGCATTGATTTAATCCAACAATTCAATCATCATTTAGTATGCAATATTCTCATCTTTTATGGAATAAAAATTAGACAATAATATGACCTAAATTTCGGCCATGCACACTCCTACACATGCTGAAATTTTCAGCATGTGTGATATTCAAAATATCATAATTTTAATTCCATAACTTATTCAAAATGCTTCCAAATCATCTTCCAATCAATCCAACTTAATCAAGAAGTAAAATATGTCTCATAATGACATTAAAAACGCCACCCATTAGCACACATTCTGAATTTTCAGCATGTGTCACAATTGTGACAAGATTTTGAAGTATTACCTTGTGTAGCTCCTTCCTTTATGTCACCAATAATGTATGATTGATTCTTGACCAATCAATATGCCAACAAGGCTCCACATATGCTCCATCTCAGCTGTAGGGGCGTGTATACATGTATATGCATGTGCTGAATTTCATTTTTGCTAACTTTGTAAAATAGTGCACATTTAATAATACACACATATAATATTCCAACTAGCCCTTAATTTAATTTTCTAGAACACTTTAAGATGTATATCATATGTAAAAAGTGTCTAGATATGTGTCACATGATGTACAAGAAAAACGTTCCGTGTTATGTGCGTAGAAAACCGAATTTTCGATATTTATCGATTACCCGATTTTTCTCTACTTTAAATTCCAACTTTTGCACATGTTATATATATTATGTGATACATAATATATATAATATATACTTTAAATCTCAGCACTTGGCTGGTTTAAAGTGGTACCATTAGCATGTGACAAAATTAAACTTGGAATCTTCACATTTTGGCCTTAATGTGGAGTAATTTGTGTGTGCCAACATGGAAAGTATTTTTGGCTGAATATGTCATGTATAGCACGAAATTTACATCAATTTTTGATGTATATGGGCTGGCCATTTATTTATGGCAAGTACGTGACACGTTGGCGAAGTTTCGGCATTACGACAAATTTCGGTTTAGAACCTTTTATCGTGTCGTATTTAATTTGTCATCACCATATCTTATATCATATGATATAAGACCTGAATATACTCATAAATATGAGTTAAGTATAGTGGTGTGACGTTAATGTACGTACGTAAAATATATAACGTGTCGGTAGTACGTTGGAATACATGTGTATGTGCCTTTTTCAAAAAAAATCTGAAAATATATAATTTTTATGTATATGTGGCGTGTACATTAAAGGATGGAGAGGAGGAGAAGACTTTCCTTCTTTAGCCTTGTTGCCTTTGTGCCTTTTCCAAATGAATCTTCCTTTAATGAACTACTTAGTTTATTAAACTAAGTACTTCACTTAATGAACTAGTTTAGTTCATTAATGGTGGCACCTGAAAATAGTATAAACACAATAAATGTTCGCCATATGATGTAAGCTTTAATGCTTCATGGCTCGTTAGTACGCCAACATGATATATAAGCTAAATAAGGCAAGTAATCATGCATACATGCACACATTTATATATGTATACGTTTATACATATATATAAACATTCAAATTGCTTATTTTGAAATCACTCAAACCCTCTTATCTCTACAATCTCCCCCTTTTGATGATTTTCAAAATAACTTGTGTACATGATTTAAATGCTATCTCTCCCCCTTGAATTGTGCGCAAATTTGAAATTTGAATTTCGAATTTCAAATCCGGCTCCCCCTTGATTTGTGCAATTAAGATCAATCAGTGTCAATTAAGATCAATCAGTGTCTCTCTCCCGCTTAAATCATGCTTTTTTCTCCCCCTTTATTTTGGAAAGTAAATCAAAAGATGCCTGTCAAAAAGGAAAGTAAAGCAAATAATGTCAAATCAAATCATATCAACGGGAATCATGCCTAATTTTGAGCGAAGAGATTCATATGTGACTTGATTTAAGGCCTTTGTAAATATATCCGCTACTTGTGATTCTGTGCGTACGTGATCTATGACAATATTACCATGGTTAACGTGATCACGAAGAAAGTGATAGCGTACTTCTATACGCTTAGCCTTAGAATGTAACACGGGGTTCTTAGACAAATTTATTGCACTCATACTATCACAATATATAGGAATTTTATTTACGGTAATTCCAAAGTTCGAAAGTTGTTGTTTTATCCACAACAACTGTGTGCAACAAAGGCTAAGAGCCATGTACTCCGCCTCAGTAGTGGACAAAGCAACACTTGCTTGCTTTTTGGAAAACTATGAAATAAGGGAATTTCCTATAAATTGGCAGGTTCCGCTCGTGCTTTTTCTATCTATTTTGCAGCCACCATAATCTGCATCAGTGTAAGCATGTAAGTCAAATGTAGAATCCTTATCGTACCAAATGCCTAAGGTGGGCGTGTGCTTAATATAACGGAATATTCTTTTTACTGCATTTAAGTGTGACACCTTAGGTTGACTTTGAAAACGAGCACACATGCATACGCTAAACATGATGTCAGGCCTACTAGCAGTTAAATATAGCAAAGAACCTATCATAGATCGATATAATCCATTATCAACGTCTTTACTATGTTCGTCTTTGTCTAATTTAGTAGTGACACTCATAGGAGTTGGGGATGGTTTCAAATTTTCAAAATTAAACTTTTTGATCATGTCATTATCATATTTCGCTTGGCTTATATGAATTCCTTTACTCGTTTGCTTAATCTGCAAGCCAAGAAAATAATTAAGTTCACCAACCATAGACATTTCAAATTCAGATTTCATGCAATTTTCAAAATCTTTAACAAGAATATGTGAGGTAGAGCCGAAAATAATGTCATCTACGTAGATTTGAATAATAAGTAGATCTGATTTTTCTTGTTTCAAAAATAGTGTACTATCTATAGTACCACGTTTAAAATTATTTTCTAAAAGGAAAGTAGCAAAACGAGCATACCATGCTCTTGGCGCTTGCTTTAGGCCGTATAGTGCCTTCTTTAGTTTGTACACGTGATCGGGATGTTTCAAATCTTCAAAACCGGGTGGTTGCTTCACGTATACTTCTTCTTGTATGAATCCGTTTAGGAAAGCACTTTTTACATCCATTTGATATAATTTAAAATCTTTCATGCAAGCAATAGCAAGTAATAGTCGTATAGCTTCTAGACGTGCTACGGGTGCGAATGTTTCATCATAGTCAATTCCTTCTTCTTGATTATATCCTTGTGCAACAAGTCTCGCTTTATTTCTAACAACCTTTCCTTCTTCATTCATTTTATTCCTAAATACCCACTTTGTGCCTATAATAGTCTTATCTTGTGGTCGTGGCACTAAATCCCATACATCATTTCTAACGAATTGATTATGTTCGTCATGCATAGCATCAATCCAAGATGAATCACTCAAAGCATCATGCACATTTTTGGGCTCAATTTCAGAAATCATAGCATGAAATTCATTTATTTCATCCGAAGTAATTCTTCTACATGGTCGCACACCGTGAGTGAGGTCACCTATGATGAGATCATGTTGGTGATCTCTATGCCATCTTGGTTGATTATTTTCTAAGTTATCATGCATTTCTATGTGATCATGCACTTCTAGTGTTTCATTCATATCATGCATATCAAGAGAATCATTATCTTCATTCAAAACGGGTTTCAATTCAAAATCATCTTCATATTCCTTATCTTTATCAATCTCACCAAATTCATTGAATTTAACATGAATATATTCTATAATTTGTCTAGTGAGAGGATCATAACATCTATATGCCTTTGAATTTATAGAATATCCAACAAAAATGCACTCAATTGATTTGGATTCAAATTTATCTAAATTATCTTTTGTATTCAAGACAAAACATTTGCATCCAAACACACGAAAATAGTCAATCTTAGGCATGCGATCATTCAAAATCTCATAAGGCGTCTTTTTTATTTTCTTTCTTATAGATAGGCGATTTACAATATAGCATGCACAATTTACGGCTTCCGCCCACAGAAATCTAGGCAATTTATTTTTGCAAAGCATAGTTCTAGCGATTTCTTGTAATGTACGATTCTTCCTTTCTACTACTCCATTTAGTTGTGGAGTTCTAGGTGGCGAAAACTCATGTTTAATTCCCTTTTCTTCACAAAACGAAATCATCTCTTTGTTTTTAAACTCACCGCCTCTATCGCTTCTTATCCTTTTCACATTTACACCGTATTGATTTTCAAGTTGTTTAATTAATTTAGCAATCTCAACGGCGCTATCATCCTTATGTGCAAAAAATAAAGTCCAAGTGTAACGAGAAAAGTCATCAACAATTACGCATGCATAGTGACGCCCACAAAGGCTTGTAGTGCGACTAGGACCAAACAAATCGATATGCAATAGTTCTAATATATACGGTGCACCCGCCGTACTTCACTGAGGAGAGTACAAGGAGTCATGCATAACATGTGAACATCCATAACATAAGTCGTGGATTCCCATGCTATCATTCAACATGGTAGTAAAATTTAGGCAGAATTAAAACTTTTCAAATCAAACATGCATCACTAATTTACTGAGTTCCCAAAAGTAGTAGCACCCCAAAGTATAACATAACCGACAATCCAGAGAGTTTAAACATAGTCATAATACAAATCGTCTTGGCAGCACAAAAGTCCTTAGCTTAACTCTCTTCATACTCCTCGCCTATGGATAAGGTACTCTTGGCTCGTCCTCGATCTATTCTATCTTGGCATTCTCCGGCTCTGGGGAAAAATAAAGTGTGAGTGATAAAAATCACCCAGCAAGAATACAATAAACTAGCATGAAGTACGTAAAGAATCATAACATGAATGTATTACCCCAAAAACCTCAAATAATCATAATTCATACTTGCTCTTGGATCATGTACTTACTTGACGTTTGGCTTAGGCATGTTTTAGGGAATGCTATACCATACCTGATCTTGGATCCTGAACTTACTTGGCATTCGTCTTAAGCATGTTATTAGGAAATGCTTTACCAACAATAACTTATAACCATTAGTTGTGACATGCAACATGTGTTCATGATCGTGAATTATGCAAGATGCAATGCATGATGTCATGTCATGTCATGTCATGTCAAAAAATCATTTTGGTCCCATAAAGTAACATGTCGTAAAAACAGAGTGTCAGATCAATTAACCCCGGATCTGAGCGGGTCCAGAACAGATATCAGACCAATTAACCCCGGGCCTGAACGGGTCCAGAACAGATATCAGATCAATTAACCCCGGATCTGAGCGGGTCCAGAACAGATATCAGATCAATTAACCCCGGATCTGAGCGGGTCCAGAACAGATATCAGATCAATTAATCTTTTTTTGTGAGGATCAATTGTGTTTGTATTCTTACAAGAACGAGTTTACTTCAAGGGTGATCAATGGCCTTTGGCCGAATTCACAAGGTGTGTCACACACCTTGTGACGTTCGCTTGTATAACTATTTAGTGTCTGTCCTAAATGAACTTAAAGAATTTAAATAAAGAAGCGCTAATTTGACTTAGGTAATATGCATGTGAAGGGATCATCGCTTTTATTTCGTCACTTAATCATAGTTTCAATTACATGGTCGTTGGGGTACAACATCCTCCCCCCCTTATTATAAGTTTCGTCCTCGAAACTTCCGAACTAGTCAAAAAGATGCGGATACCTACTCCTCATATCTTCCTTAGTTTCCCATGTTGCTTCTGCCTCCGAATGATGCCTCCATTGTACCTTTACCATGGGTATGGATCTCTTTCTTAAGGCCTTCTCCTTTCGATCATCGATCTTTATAAGCTCTTCCTCATAAGATACATCCTCATCAACTTTCAACTGTTGATCTTCAAGAATGTGGCTGGGGTCATATACATATCGGCGAAGTTGGGAAACATGGAATACATCATGTAACTGGGAGAGAGATGGTGGCAACGCCAAGTGGTACGCAACTTCGCCCACTCTCTCAAGTATCTCATAGGGTCCAACGAATCTTGGGCTTAGCTTTCATTTGATGCCAAATCTTTTAACACCCTTAGTCGGAGAAACCTTTAGAAAAACTTTCTCTCCTTCTTGGAACTCCAAAGGTCTCCTTCTTTCGTCTACCCATATCTTCGTTCTTTCTTGTGCCGCTCTTAGCCTTTGCTGGACAAGCTTCACCTTTTCTCGTGTTTGCTCAACAATGTCGGGTCCCGCATAGACCTTATCTCCAATCTCATCCCAATAGAGTGGGGATCGACATTTTCGTCCATACAACGCTTCATATGGTGCCATCCCGATAGACCTGTGGAAGCTATTATTATAAGAGAACTCGACGAGCTTAAGGCTTCTATCCCAGCTTCCTCCGAAATCAAGGATGCAATCGCGGAGCATATCCTCAAGGGTTTGGATTGTTCTTTCCGATTGTCCATCTGTTTGAGGATGAAATGCGGAACTCATTCTAATCTCTGTGCCCATTGCCTTTTGAAAGGCTGTCCAAAACCTCGAAGTGAAACGGGGATCGCGGTCGCATACGATACTTATGGGAACCCCATGCAAGCAAACGATATGGTCAATGTACATAGAGGCTAACTTCTCCATAGATGCCTTAATCGTCATAGCCAAAAAGTGTGCGGACTTAGTCAAACGATCCACAATGACCCATATAGCATCATTCCCAGACTTAGTCTTGGGTAAGTCGGTTACAAAGTCCATGGTGATGTGATCCCATTTCCATTCCGGCACCTCTAAGGGTTGCAATAATCCAGCGGGTCTTTGGTGCTCGGCTTTTACTCTTTGACAAATTAGACATCGCTCGACAAATTCTGCTATTTGATTCTTCATACCGGTCCACCAAAACTTTTGCTTGAGATCTTGGTACATCTTATTAGCTCCAGGGTGTATGGACAATCGAGAATTATGAGCTTCCATCAAAACTTCATCTTTAAGTTCTTTGCCTTCGGGGACACACAACCGTCCTCGATACCACAAACTGCCATCGCTGCGAACTTCAAAGTCGTCTCGTGTCTTGTCTTGCATCCTTTCTTTGATTTTCCTCAACGCTTCATCATTCCCTTGAGCCTCTTTGATCTTATCAATCAATGAAGGAACAAGAACTAGCTTGGCGAGAACCTCATCGACTGAGTCAACTTCCTCTAAACTGAACTCTTCCATGTCTCGCTAGAGAGGTGGTTGCCATGGGTGACTTGCTTTCCGACTTAATGCATCAGCAACCTTGTTAGCTTTTCCCGGATGATACTGAATGGAAAGGTCGTAATTCTTTATTAACTCCAGCCATCTGCGCTGCCGCATATTAAGCTCCTTCTGGGTAAAGAGGTACTTTAGGCTCTTGTGATCTGTATAAATTTCACACCGTTCGCCATACAAGTAATGCCTCCATATCTTTAATGCAAAAACCACTGCAGTAAGTTCAAGATCGTGGACATGATAGTTTTGCTCAAATGGCTTCAACTGTCGGGATGCATAAGCTATCACTTTGTCATTCTGCATAAGAACGCATCCGAGACCATTCTTCGAAGCATCACTATATACTACATACTTATCACCAGGAGTGGGTTGAGCTAGGATAGGTGTGGACGTCAACTTTGCTTTTAGCTCCGAGAAACTCCTTTCACAGTCGGCACTCCACTCGAACTTGGTTTTCTTTTGGGTCAATCTGGTGAGAGGAACAGCTATCCTCGAGAATCCTTCAACAAACTTTCTGTAATATCCGGCCAGTCCGAGAAAGCTTCTTACTTCAGTAACATTCGTTGGCCTGGGCCATTCTGTGATAGCTTCAATCTTCTTGGGATCTACTGAAATCCCATCTTCTGAAATCACATGACCAAGGAAGGATACACTTCGCAGCCAAAACTCGCATTTACTGAACTTGGCATATAACTGTCTTGCTCTTATAATGTTTAAGACTGTCCTCAAATGGGCTGCGTGGGTCTCTTCGTCGGGTGAATATATCAAGATATCATCTATGAAGACCACCATGAATTTATCCAACTGTTCTTGGAAGATTCGATTCATGAGATCCATAAAGGTGGCAGGGGCATTGGTCAAACCAAAAGGCATGACTAGGAACTCATAGTGTCCATATCGGGTCCTGAAAGCAGTCTTAGGGACATCATCCGCCTTTATCTTTAACTGGACGTACCCAGATCGTAGGTCTATCTTACTAAAAATTCGAGATCCCTGCATAAAGATACTTTAGATAGGGTTTTTGGAAAAGATTTAAATCTTATTCAAGTAAAACTTATGATTTACTTACCCTGAGCTGGTCGAATAAGTCGTCAATCCGGGGCAACGGGTACTTGTTCTTTATGGTAATTTTGTTGAGCTCCCAGTAATCGATGCATAAGCGCATACTTCTATCTTTCTTTTTCACGAATAGCACCGGAGCACCCCATGGTGAAACACTGGGGCGAATAAGTTTCTTCTCTAACAGTTCGTGTAACTGTTCTTTTAATTCCTTTGGTTCAGCAGGTGCCATGCGATAAGGGGCTTTCGATATGGGTTCCGCTCCTGGAACAAGGTTGATTTCGAAAGAGATCTCCCGATCAGGAGGTAGTCTAGGCAAATCATTGAGAAATACATCAGGGTACTCTTTAACAATTGGAACTTGTGCAAGGGTAGGGCCTTCTTGCTCAGCACTTAGAACATATACCAAGAATCCTTCATGACCCTTCCTTAATGCTTGGCTGGCACGAGTTGCGCTAACAAAGACTTTCTTAGATGGTTTCTTTAATTTGGTTCCTCCTTGGAATGACATCTCTTCTCGAGCTGGGTCCTTAATGATGACCTGCCTGCTTCGGCAGTCAATGTGAGCATGATTCTTTGAGAGCCAATCCATTCCATGTATGACATCAAAATCACTCATAGGTATGGGGATCAAATTGGCCTTAAACGTCTGGTCATTAACCTTGAGCGCACAATTTCTGAATATGTGAGGGGAAACAAGCACCTGATCGCCAGCTGCTTGTACTCTATAAGGTGAATCTAATCGGACTGGATCATGATCGATATTCTTAGCAAACTTCCGGGAGATAAATGAGTGGCTAGCGCCACTGTCGAACAACACATTTGCAGGTATGCTACACACTAATATAGTTCCTGAACCATGCACATTTTACTAAGCAATGTGATAGACATGCATAAGGGAAATGTATTGAAGGCATAAAACTTTAAATCTTACCAGTCACTACATCAGCAGTCTCCTCGACATCCGCATCCGTCATAGCGTGCACTCTTGCATTTGTACGGGGCCGCTGGTTCCTTTGTTGTTGCTGCGGCTGCGCTCCTTTTTCTGGATAATCTTTAATCATGTGGCCATCTTTGCCGCATCCAAAGCATTTTCCTGTTTTCCACCTGCACTCACCCACATGCCTCTTCTGGCAGTGAGAGCAAACCGATATTGCTGGCTGTTGAGAGGAAGTCTGATTCTTCTGCTGATTATTTTGGTTTTGCTTGCGGTGTTGATTCTGTCCTTGACGAACTGATCCTCTGAAATTCTTCTTTGCCACTTTCTTATATTTCTCATTACCGGTCCCTTGTCTTTCTCGTTTCTGGCCCACGTCATCTCTTCGGACAATATCCCTCTCTATGCGGTAGCATGCATCTAGAAGCGCTCCAAAATTGGTAGGATTTGCATTTACCAACCACGTCCTAATCTTCGGATTCAAGCCTCTTTCAAACTTTAGCATTTTCGTCTCTTCGTCATTCATCGTAACGGCTAGAGACTCCCAAGTGCAATGAACTTGTTGGCGTACTCCGCTACCGTCATGCCCGGCTCTTGTTTCAAAGATTCAAATTCATGTCTCTTTTGTAATTTGACAGATGGGGGAATATAGAACTTATGAAATTCTTGTAGAAATCTCTCCTAGGCAATCGGTCTAGGCAAAGGATGCAGATTTGTCTTCCACCATTGATTGGCCTCACTGATCAGGAAAGGTCGGATGGCCTGAGCTTTCATCTCCTCTGGGGCTTGAATTAACTCAAAACAGTTTTCAACCTCATCTAGCCATTTTTCTGCGATATCGGGGTCTGGCCTTCCTTCAAATGGGGGTACGTTAGCCCTCTTGAGCTTCTCAAAATAGTATTGGGCGTCCCTTACTGGCTGATGTGGAGCATTCTGATGAAGTAAGCCTTGCCCTATCTGAGTAACAACTTGGCAAAAAGCCGGAAAAGCATTCATGTCTGGAATGACCGGAGGAACAGGTGCCTGTGGAGCTGGTGGTGGCGGCGGGACCTCTGCTGGTGGCGGTGGAATGGGCTCCTGAGCAGCTGGTTGTGCTCTCGGAGGTCTGCCACGGGGTCTCACCATCTGCAGTTATGGGTTTTGTAGTGCCCCGCACCCGGGCCTCGTTCGGATACGGTGCACCCGCCGTACTTCACTAAGGAGAGTACAAAGCGTCATGCGTAACATGTGAAAATCCATAACATACGTCGTGGACTCCCATGCTAACATTCAACATGGTAGTAAAATTTAGGCAGAATTAAAACTTTTCAAATTAAACACGAAATAACTAGGTCCCCAAAGTAGCAGTCTCACAAAACATCATAGTCGAATTTCCAAAGAGTTCAAACATAGTCATAATACAACTATCTCGGCAGCACAAAAGTCCTTAAGCTTAGCCCTCTTCATATCTCCTCGCCTATGGATATGGTACCCTCGGCTCATCTTCGATCCCTTTTATCTTGGCATTATCTGGGGGGAAAAATAAAGTGAGAGTGATAAAAATCACCCAGCAAGAATACAATAAACGACCATGAAATACATAAAGAGTCATAACATGAATGTATTACCCCAAAAACCTCAAATAATTGTAATTCATACCTGATCTTAAATCCTGAGCTTGCTTGACGTTCGGCTTAAGCATGTTTTTAGGTAATGCTATATCAATAGTAACTTATAAACATTAACTGTAACATGCAACATGTCCTCATGATCGTGAGTTATGCAATGTGCAATGCATGATGTCATGTCATGCCATGTCAAAACATCATTTTGGTCCCATACAATAATGTGTCATAAAAACAGAGTGTCAGATCAATTAACCCCGGATCTGAGCGGGTCCAGAACAGATATCACATCAATTAACCCCGGATCTGAGCGGGTCCAGAACAGATATCAGATCAATTAACCCCGGATCCGAGCGGGTCCAGAACAGATATCAGATCAATTAACCCCGGATCTGAGCGGGTCCATAACAGATATCAGATCAATTAACCCCGGATCTGAGCGGGTCCAGAACATATCATGTCATCAGACCAATTAACCCTGGGTCTGGAGTCGGATTAGTCTCATGCTTGGCCGGCAAAGGAATCATGAAGCTTTCTTTAAAAACATGGGACTGTAAAAAACCTTTCATGCATAACTGAAAACACTTTTCACTTGAAAAGACTTGCTTGCATAAAATTCATAAAATCGGTTTCATGATCATGCATGATACATGCAGTGATATGCAATGCAAGTCATGGCATGAATAACATATTAACATGCATGGCTCGGACTTAGGGAAACCCTAAATTCCTATGTCATACTCATAAGCGGACAAATTAACCCTATTTAATGTATTTCCTTGTTCAGCCTAAATTTCAGCTTTAGTATATCAACTTTGCGTCCGTGATTACCCTCCAAAACGTTAGGGTTATCCTAACTAACTTTCGTGACTTATTCCTATGTGTCTTGGGGATTTGTCATAAACTTTTAAGATTAGATTGATAACCATAAGGGCTCATTTAATTACTTTTCTGAAACGGTTTAAGCACTGAAACGGATCTGACCAAATTTACTAAAAATTTAATTGCGGCGAATTCGTGATTTGTTTTCCAGAAATTCCAACTCGCCCAAGTCATAAACATATGGAACTAGTATCCTACCGAAATTTAGCCCATTTGCATATCTCTAAGTCCCCTTTCTGAGGCCTGGAAAGTCGTTACTAATTCCAGGTTGGCTCCAGTAATTTCAGTTGAGCAGTTTTACCAAATAATTCATTAAAAATTAAACATAGCTCATTTTACCAAACTTCCAGCTGGCATCTCTACTACCCTCATGGGGCTAGGTTTATGCCAAAAATCAGATTTATTGAAGGTCCACAAGGTCCTCTTTTAATTTGTTGAAGTCAGTGGTCAATTCTGCTCAGCGCCAGAATTTTCTACTGGAGCAGTTTTACCGCGTAATTTCCTAAAAATAATCCTTAGCCTATTTTAATGAAATTCCAATTCATACATGTCATAAACATGTAAGACTAGCATCCTACGGAAAACCAGCCCATTTTCATGTCCCTAAGATTTATTTTTGAGTCCATTAACCCGTTACTTAGTTTCTGCTCTGTTCCAGTACTTCCCATTGAGCAGTGTTACCAATTAAATCATTAAAATTAATCCACAACTTGTTTTACCATGATTCCAGCTGGAGTATTCACTGCACACTTGGTATTGTCCTTTTTCGAGTTAATCAAAAAGAGATGCAGTTCTGCTTAGTTCCAGACTTTTCAGTCTGAGCATCTTTACCAAATATTTTATTAAAAATATTCCACAACTCCTTTTACCAAAATTCCAACTTTCACATTTTCTATACACATAAGGATATCCCCACACTGAAAATCAGCTTTATTGAATATCTACAAGATCTCTTTTCAAGCCATTCAAAGCGCTACTCCATTCTGTCATGTTCCAGAATTTTCAGCCTGAGCAGTCTCACCAATTATTTTATTAAAAATTAACCATAACTTATTTTACCAAAATTCAGACTCTCAGCTCTGCTATACACATGGGGCTAGCTCTGTGCCAAAACCTAGATTTATTGAAGGTCTAAAAGGTCCGGGTTTAAGCCGTTGAAATTAGTGCTGCATT
The DNA here is from genome assembly GCA_036186865.1 of Eustoma russellianum. NCBI lineage: Eukaryota > Viridiplantae > Streptophyta > Magnoliopsida > Gentianales > Gentianaceae > Eustoma > Eustoma russellianum. The sequence continues at coordinate 16,754,120 of AP025049.1, forward strand.
CTGCCCAGCTCCAGAATTTCCAACTGGAGCAGTTCTACTAAATATTTTATTAAAATAATCTGTAACTTATTTTAACAAAATTACAACTCTCACTTGTGCTACACTCATAAGGCTAACTTGGTACCAAAAATTAGCTTCATTGAAGGTCTGTAAGGTCCGTTCTTAGGCCGTTGAAGATACCATCCCATTCAGTCCAGTTCCAGTGGTTTGCCATTTGTTCTTCTATTCAAGTGAAGAGTTCATCATTCATCTTGTCCTTATGAAATATGTGATTGATTACCACTTACCCTCCATTGTAACATAAATGTCCTGGTTGCATGCTTACAATAAAGTCATCATTTCATCATACTAAACAGTTTGTAGATAGTAATAAGGCAAGTGTCATTTATGCACCAAAATAAGTGTTCATCTTTGAGACAATACTCACCTCCTTTTCTTTTCTTTATGCCGAAACTTAGTGTTACACCCCGTGACTTTTAAGCACGATTTTCAAATACTTAGAGGTCAACCTTAAATACAACTTAATTAATTTTGTAGGTTATGAGACTTAGTCACCTAAAACATAGAAGAATAAGAAAGAAGGGTTCAAAATAGAATTAAAGGTAATTAATAGAAATTACCTAAAAGGTCCCTACTAGGAGATAGGGGGAGTTATAGGAAGTTAGTATAACTCCCCATCTCACCATAAGGGGACGTTTTCCACACCAAAGAGGAGAGGGAAAACCGCCTAGAGAGAAAAGGGAAGGAGAAGAGAGAAAGAAGAAGAAGAGAAGAAGAAAAGGAAGGAAGAAGGCCGATCTAGGTTCAATCCTTACCAAAATTCTGCAGTACGCTTGTAAGCTTATCTAGATTCCAAGGCAAGTAATCTTTCTATACGCTTTACGCAAATTTTGATACTTTAGGCCCTATGTTCTTACAAAGAGAAAACATGAATCACACATTAGTATTCTTGTCTTGTCTATCTTAAATGCTTTGTTATACGTAAGTCTTGTTGCTAATTGTGTAAAGTCTTGTTCTTTGGGCCATATTTATGAAAATAGTTGTGTGGTGCTTCGTTGTTGTCAAGCATGCCCATAAAAGTGTATATTTTGATGTGCTTATTGTCTTGCTCTACTCTTATGTTGATTGTCTACACTTAGACGTTGAGAGTAAGTGCAGGAAATTGAGAGATGAGTGAAGACATTGTTGTAGTCTTGTTGTGTTGGGAAAGTCGATGAGATCTTTTGAAGGTTGTGAATGATTGAAGGCTAGAGTAGATATTGCTAGGCATGACTAGGCATCAATTCATGTTTAGATGTGTGTTAAGTAAGATGAATCTAGATGTTAAGATGGATCTTTAAGTGTTGAAAATGGAAGGGTTGAAGAAGGAGGGTGTTGGAGAGGAAGTTACTGCAGAAAAACTGCAGTTTGGCATCGTCAGAACACTTCGAACGCCTACATTAGGCGCTCTATGTCACATTAGGCGCCTAATGTAGCGTTCAATGTGTCCTGAAGCTTTCCCGTACAGAAAAACTGCAATTTAGAACCGTCAGAACACTTCGAACACCTACATTAGGCGCTTCAAGTCACATTAGGCGCCTAATGTAGCGTTCAATGTCACATTAGGCGCTTCATGTAGGCGTTCAATGTCTACGGCACATCCCCGAACACTTCGAACGCCTAGTATAGGCGCTCTATGTCACTTTAGGCGCCTCATGTGGCGTTCCAAGTATACTGGAAGTCTTTTTGACCCTTTAGGTGCCCTATGTAAGTGTAGCAACTTTATACACTTTCTTTGAACATAAAATGCAAGGGTATTTGAGGTGTAATTGAGGAATAGATGGTAAGATTGACTAAGTAAGAATAAGATTGAATCTCAAGTGAATTAGTGAGACGAACGGACTTGGAAAGATACAAACAGGGAGTGTTTGAGGTGCAAGACCGTATACTTGATATGTAAGATGAGTGTGTGGGATACCTTTATTATCTTCCATCGTTCATGAATTACAAAGTGTTTGAAAGTGTGCTAGAGTTGTAAACATTAAGTGTGAATGAGTAGGGTTAAGTATGAATTCGAAGAGGATTCGTGATACGAAAGGGCATGAAGTGGTATGAATGAGGTGTGTTTGAGTAGTAAACGTTAAGTGTGAATGAGTAAAGTTAGGTATGAATCCAAAGTGAGTTAGCAATATGAAAGAGCACAAAATGGTACGAAAAGGGTGTGTTTGAGGAAGTATGAACGAGCAATGTTAAGTGTGAACTCAAGATGATTTCGTAATACGAATGGATATGAAATGATACGAGCAGAATGTGATAGGTGTTCAGGACTTTGTACTTGATATGTAAAGTGTGTGTGCATGTTTATACGTTTGATATGATGTTACACGAGCATTCTGCATCATGACATGGGCACTTGCATTTGATTTGAGAATTGCTTTGCGAAAGAACATGTGTTTACAAGAAAAGTTTGAAGTTTTCGAAAGACAAGATGGCTGCTGGTTGATCGCAGGGTATAAAAGTCATGCCTGCGAAAGCAGGGTATAAAAGCGTGATCTGTGAATCAACAGCAGGGTATAAAGTATTTTATGGGGCCGTGGACCTATCAGCACGGAAAATAAAGTTATGTTTGCTGTGGACTGATCACCCACAGGGTATAAAGTTCTGCTACGCGAAGAATATGATATGTAAAGTGATGAAATGTTTTGTGAAATGACATGCATGACATGTTTATGAAAGAAGACATATGCATGGGTGTTGTGTGTGATTTTAAAGAGGTACATGCATCATGATACACGAAGCATAAGACTTGACATGCAAGAAACGTGGTTAGTTTATGATTTGCTTATGTGATACGTTGTTTCAATACATGTTGGTTCCCATATCTGTGTACATATATGTGCTTTATCGGTTCTAAGGAATTCTTACTAAGATGCTAATTGCTAACCCGAGCACCTTATTTTTGGGCAATGTTTTATACACTGGTGACTCGACGTGTGTGATTCCGTAAGGTGTATAGACGGGTTACTTGCTGGCGATAATTTCGCTAAGAACAATTACTCTGTTCCTTTTCAGGTGAGCCTGAATATGAGTTTATATTTATTGAAGATGGCGGCGAGTGGGCTCAATCGGATGATGGTCATGGGGAATAGATAGATGCTGGATTACTTTATTTCAGTTTGGGAAAACTCTGTTGTTGTTATATTGATCTAAAACTTATGTTGGCGAGAAGAACAAACATCTTTTAATTCCGCTACATTTTATGGATGTTTTAATGACAATGAAGGTTTAAATTTGATGACGTTTCCGCTGATTTATCTTACATCGTGAATGATGTACACTTGATCTGCTTTGACGCTTCGTAGTTCTCATAGTAGACTACGGCGGGTGCACTGGTTCCGATGACAGTATCGGGCCGGGGCGCTACACTTAGGGGATGCTTCCATCACATTTTTCAGCACATAATCAAGCATGAAATCATGTTCAAGATTCATCTTAAGCTTACCTTAGCAACCATTTCGTAAAGCTCTTATCCTACACATGCATACTTTTCCATGGATCTTCTAAGTTTCAACAAGAGTCATTCTTGCCTAGACTCACTTAGTGGCATCATAAATCATCTTAAAACAGCCTTGAATCTTAATGCATGAAATAAAAGATCCCATCTTTGAGAGAATAAGCCACATCCAATGCATTGTTCTTAAGAAATCTATGAGATATAATCTCAAACTTATGATATTCAACTAAAGATTAAATCTTAAGAAACTCTAGTCATTCAAGTCACTAACTCTTTAAATAAATCATGAGAGATCATTGTACACTTGCCTCTTCAAGCTAAAACTCTTGTCTTTGCTTGATTATGGAGTGAGTTGAGTTGGAATCCTTCTCCTCCTACACCCTTGAGCACACGGTTGGGATGATGAAGAAGAGGAGAATGTTAGTTGTTATTTCCATGATGAAAATGAGGCTATTTTGAGTTTAGGTTTTCTTACCAACTTGAATCTTGAATGGAGGTTGAGATGAATTCTCCCCACAAAGAAGCTAATCCCTCTTGGTAGTTTTGAAAATCTTCACCTAGTGACCTCTTGGGGGTCACGGTTTCCACAAGAAAAAGGGGCACTAATATGAGCTTCATTATCTTGTCATGAAGAGGTTACTTAATGGACTTAGAAGGAACTTACCTATACACTTCTTGGCTTGAAGATGGAACTTGAAGGAGATCTTCTAGCCTTCAAGATAGAGTGGCCGAAAGTTTAGGAGTATGGGAGAGGAGGTTTGCTTAAGATGTTTGTCTTGAGTTTGTTTGAGGGAATGCAAGAAGACAAGAAGGTGGAGTGTTAGAATAAAACATGTTGGGGAGTTAGGGGAGGGGAATTTTCGGCAGTATGGTCAAAGAGAGTGAGGGGAACCTGCTTTGTGAAAAGTGGAGAAAGGAAGTGTTGGTTTTGTAGCTTGTCTTGCATGCATGCACTCTTTTCTTTATTTTATTATTTTGTTCTTTGCATGCTCTTGTTTTATTCTTATTTTATTAGCCTAGGTTTTGCATGCTAGTTATTTTAGTCATTAAGTATTATTTAGTTAATTTGTGGTGGTTTCTAGAAGCCTAGAGAAGGCTTTGGCCGATTTTTAGGGGGCTTCTTGGGCAATTTGATATTTCTTGTAATTTTAATTCATGTACTATGTTGTCCTCTTTATTTTATTGTATTCCAAGATTAGCATATGTATGTATATATAATAGGATGTACAATGTGCATGCCACTTAAAACATATATTAGTGCACATGTATCCGCGTATGTACGTATATATATATACACGCCTATATGTATATATTGTATATACTCCCCCCTTTTTTTTATGCACACCCATATATACACGTGCATATACATACATTCCTATATGTACATGTACTAGATATGTATACCTTCCTACGTATACGCATGTAGGTACATACATATCATACTCGCACATATCTATATATTGGTATGTATTGTTCATATAACTATATTCTTCATGTATCACTTTTCTTGAAATCCCCTTATTTAATTATTTAGTATCATCTTCGAAGTATTTAAGTAAAGAGGGTTAAGCTAGCTTAAGTAACACGCGCTTAAAGAAATTATCGCTTCCATTCCGTCACTTATTCATAGTTCCAAGTACATGTCGTTGGGGTACAAAAGGTTTAGCATCTATTTAGAATATCGGAATTAAAATCAATTGAATTTGACTATGGACCAAAATCGAAAACTCTTAAGTAAGGAAGATAAAAAGGGCACGTCTTATGTCATAGACTTAGCTTTCATAGTTTAGGATTAGTTATTAAATTACATCCTAAACACGGTCTAAGTGGTCCTAGTCTAAGGTCATCCCTCATCTAAGATCATGACTTAGGTCTAAGATCAAACTTAGATTGCTAAGATCATAACTTAGTCCTACGTTCTACCCGAAATCTAGAGCCTGGGCTCTGATACCACCTGTAGCGCCCCGCACCCGGCCTCGTCCGGATACGGTGCACCCGCCGTACTTCACTGAGGAGAGTACAAGGCGTCATGCATAACATGTGAACATCCATAACATAAGTCGTGGATTCCCATGCTATCATTCAACATGGTAGTAAAATTTAGGCAGAATTAAAACTTTTCAAATCAAACATGCATCACTAATTTACTGAGTTTCCAAAAGTAGTAGCACCCCAAAGTATAACATAACCGACAATCCAGAGAGTTTAAACATAGTCATAATACAAATCGTCTTGGCAGCACAAAAGTCCTTAGCTTAACTCTCTTCATACTCCTCGCCTATGGATAAGGTACTCTTGGCTCGTCCTCGATCCATTCTATCTTGGCATTCTCGGGCTCTGGGGAAAAATAAAGTGTGAGTGATAAAAATCACCCAGCAAGAATACAATAAACTAGCATGAAGTACGTAAAGAATCATAACATGAATGTATTACCCCAAAAACCTCAAATAATCATAATTCATACCTGCTCTTGGATCATGTACTTACTTGACGTTTGGCTTAGGCATGTTTTAGGGAATGCTATACTATACCTGATCTTGGATCCTGAACTTACTTGGCATTCGTCTTAAGCATGTTATTAGGAAATGCTTTACCAACAATAACTTGTAACCATTAGTTGTGACATGCAACATGTGTTCATGATCGTGAATTATGCAAGATGCAATGCATGATGTCATGTCGTGTCATGTCATGTCAAAACATCATTTTGGTCCCATAAAGTAACATGTAAAAACAGAGTGTCAGATCAATTAACCTCGGATCTGAGCGGGTCCAGAACAGATATCAGACCAATTAACCCCGGGCCTGAACGGGTCCAGAACAGATATCAGATCAATTAACCCCGGATCTGAGCGGGTCCAGAACAGATATCAGATCAATTAACCCCGGATCTGAGCGGGTCCAGAACAGATATCAGATCAATTAACCCCGGATCTGAGCGGGTCCAGAACATATCATATCATCAGACCAATTAACCCCGGGTCTGGAGTCGGGTTAGTCGCATGCTTGGCCGGCAAAGGAATCATGAAGCTTTCTTTAAAAACATGGGACCGTAAAAAAAATTTCATGCATAACGAAAAGATAGTCGCTTGTAAAACGTGCTTGCATCATAAAATCCATGAAAATCAGTTTCATAATCATGCATGATACATGCCGTGATATGAAATGCAAGCCATGACATGAATAATTGTATGCATTCCTTATAACATATCAACATACATGAATTTGGAAGCTAAATATTCCCAAGACTTTCGCTTCACATTCATAGGGCGGTTGAGCTAACCAATTAGGTCTATTTCCATAATTCTTTTGTTACAATTATGTTTGGTGGAATCTTAGATACATGTCATAAAATTGCAGATTATTTCAATAACCGTAAAGGGACATATTTACTTACTTTCCGAACTGGTTTAGGTGCTGAAACTGAGCTGACAGACTTTACTAAAAATTCAATTGCGGTGAATCCGTAATTCGTTTTCCAAAAATTCCAACTCTCCTAAGTCATAAACATATGGAACTAGTATCCTACCGAAATTTAGCCCATTTGCATGTCTCTAAGTCCCTTTTCTGAGGCTGGAAAGTCGTTACTAGTTTCAGGTTGGCTCCAGTAATTTCAGTTGAGCGGTTTTACCAAATAATTCATTAAAAATAATAATAACTTATTTTATCAAGATTCCAAATGGCGTGTCTACTACACTCATAGGATTATTACCATGCCAAAAATCAGCTTTATTGGTCATCTACAAGGTCCCTTTTTAAGTCAGTGAAAAGGGGTCACCATTCTGCTCAGTTCCCGTTTTTCAGGTCTGACCAGTCTTACTAAATATTTTATTAAAAATTAACCATAGCTCATTTTACCAAAATTCTAGCTGGCGTCTCCACTACACTCATAGGGCTAGGTTTGTGCCAAAAATCAGATCTATTGAAGGTTCACAAGGTCATCTTTTAATACATTGAAGTCAATGATCAATTCTGCCCAGCTCCAGAATTTGTTACTGAAGTAGTTTTACCGCGTAATTTCTTAAAAATAATCCTTAGCTTATTTTGATGAAATTCCACCTCTCACTTGTGCTACATTCATAAGGATAACTTTGTACCAAAATTTAGCTTCATTGAAGGTCTGTAAGGTCAGTTATTAAATCATCTAAAACGTCACTCTATTCTGTCCAGTTCCAGAATTCCCAGCCTGAGCAGTTTCACCAAAACATTTATTAAAAATAATCCATAACCTATTTTACCACAATTCTGACTCTCACATTTGCTAAACACATAGGACTAACATCATACCAAAAACCAATTTGATAGCACGTTAGTAAGGTTCAGTTTAAGGTCACACATCTCACTGTCCAATTTTGTCCAGCTCCAGTGGTTTGACATTTTACCCTCCTTTCATGTCAAGTGACCACTAATTATCTTGTGCTTATGAAATAACTTATTAGTCATCACATGCACCCTTTTTCCTCTGAATGTCAAGATTCCATCCCTCATTTTGAGTCCTCTTTTTGCCATGTCAAAACAGTGGGTAGTTTGTTCACAACCACTTGCATGCTTGTTCACAAAAGATGTTCTTTCTTGGATTCAATTCACCTTCATCTTCATCCTTTAGGCCAAAATTTAGGTGATACCAAGAACATATTTTCACAACACTTATTTAAGCATGCAACACATTCAAGTACCATGTTAGTCCAATCTTACATAAACAACCTCATAAAATTCACATTTAACATATGCATGCTTTCTTAGGTCTTCACAAGTTTCATCCAAGAGTTAATCTAGCTTAGACTTACTTAGATGGACCTTAATTCATCTTAAGACAGCCCCATTTCACTTTGCATGCAAGAAAAGATTGCATCTTTGAAAGAATTAGTCACATGCAAGATAATGTTCTTAAGAAATCACTAAGGTACAAACTTGAACTTAGTGTTTTCTTCTAAAGTTCACATCTTAGGAACATCTAGCCATTCTAGTCACTAATTCTTCAAATAAATCATGAGAGTCTAGTGTATACTTGCCTCTTCAAGCTAAAGTTCTTGTCTTAGCTTGGTTATGAAGTGAGTTGAGTTGGAATCCTCCTCCTTTTCCACTATTGACTACACAGTTTTGATGGAGAGGAAAAAAGAGAGTTAGTCTTCATTCAATAGTGAAAATAGAGTTCCAATTGAGGTTAGAACATCTTACCAAATTAGGCTTGGAGTGGAGCTTCAAGTGTAGCAAGATAGCACCACCTAAGAGAGTTGAAATCTTCCACCTACTTGGACAAGGAGGCCACGGTTTTTGGGGTGGAGGGGGTGGTTCAAGTGAGCTTCATTCTTCACCAAATAAGAATTCACTTAAGGAATTTGGAATCAAGGCTTGCCTAGAGACCTTCTTGAGTCTTGAATATGAGCTTGATTGAGAACTCCTACCTTCAAGGAGTGGTGTGGCCGAAAGTTGGAGTGTGAAGGGAGGGAAAATTTCTTAAGTGTTGGCTTGCTTGAGAGGGGATTCAAGGTGAGATTGAAGGGAGCTTCTAGGAACAATTAAAATAGAACATGTTGGGGGAAAAGGGAGAGGGGGCCGGCGGTTCTAGGTCAAAGAGGGGGAAGGGGAAACACAAGATGAGAATTGACCACTTTTCCCTCATTCAAGCTTGATTCCCTCTTATTTTATTACTTGTTGTTGCATGCTTGTCTCCCATGCTTGCTTTTGTTTCTTTATTTTATTATTTTAAATGCATGCTTGTCTTGTATTTTAGATATTTGATTAATCTAAATATTATGGGAACTAATTGTGGAGGATTCTAGATTACTTGAGAGGCTTGGCCGAAAATTGGGGGGTCTTTGGGGATATTTTGGTCATTTCATAATTAACATGTCCAACATTTATATAATTTATGCTACTATCTATTTCATCTAATATGATTTTAATCTTGCTTTGTGAGGATCAATTGTGTTTGTATTCTTACAAGAACGAGTTTACTTCAAGGGTGATCAATGGCCTTTGGCCGAATTCACAAGGTGTGTCACACACCTTGTGACGTTCGCTTGTATAACTATTTAGTGTCTGTCCTAAATGAACTTAAAGAATTTAAATAAAGAAGCGCTAATTTGACTTAGGTAATATGCATGTGAAGGGATCATCGCTTTTATTTCGTCACTTAATCATAGTTTCAATTACATGGTCGTTGGGGTACAACACTAGTCGTGCTTATTTCATTTTTCGGCTTAAGTGACTCACGTGTTTGTTTGCCTTTTATGCAAGATTCACACAACTGAAAGTTGTCTAAATCAAGCGTAGGCAATCCCCGTACTAGGTTCTTTCGTTGAAGTTTTTCTAGTGTGGAAATGCCAATGTGTCCTAAACGTCTATGCCATAAATTCACATTGGGTTCATTTGACATAAAACACTTAACTTTAGCGTCTACTACATCATCCATAGATAGCGTAAAAATATTGCCTTCTCGTTTTCCTTTTAAAACGGTTTCTCCATTTTTATTTATTATGTTGCAATAAGGGTGAGTAAAACACACATTAAAACCATTGTCAACAAATTGAGAAATGCTAAGAAGATTGTAGGATAAGTTGCTTACCAGAAATACGTCGGAGATTTGGAGTGTGTTCGGATTACCAATCGTACCTTTTCCAATGATCTTGCCTTCATTGTTGTCTCCAAAGGTCACGGATCTGCCTTTTGTGACCTTCTTTAATTTGGAGAACAAGCTCGGGTCACCCGTCATGTGCCTCGAGCAACCACTGTCAAGGAACCACTTTATTGATGTGTCTTTCGAAGTGTGGTCTCCCTGCAATGTGAAAAGGTGATTTAGGTACCCTTTTAATTTTGGGTCCTTTCGAGTTAGTTAATCACCTTTTGGTAAAGGTACCTTTCGGTACCCATACTTGGGTGATCCTTCTCGGTTTATCAAATGGCAAGAATGAAGGTGCAATATAATAGACATGTGGTGCATGCACTTTGGGTCTTTGCCCAAGGACTCCTCTATACTCGTTGAATGAAGGACGCTTTTGATATGTCCTTGTGTGTGTGTGCGTAGTGCGTGGATGATATGTATCTCGTGTATGCATTGTTCTTCTCTTTTCATATCTATATGGTACAACGTTATATTTCACATGATATGATGGAGTGGGGCGTGAGGAAGGGGGCGCTTTTTGCGTCATCTTAGACGCCACTTGCGGCTTAGGGGTGTCTACTTTCTTAGACACAACAAACTTGGTTGGTTTGGTTGATACTTCGTTAGTATCAACGTATCCCAGTCCAGTTTTGTCACTGTCATGCTTTTGTGATAATATGATGCGATGCAGCATGTTTGACCCTGTATCAAACTGTTTCATCATTTTCTCTAAATTGGTATTCCTTGATTTCAAATTTAAAATCTCGGATTTCATTTCATTATTTTGAGAGGTTAATGATGAAATCTCGGTTTTCAATGCAGTGATGACACATGAAGACTCTTTCTTTGAATCGCTTAATTGAGCGACAAGATTCTCGTTAGAAGATTCTAACAGTTTCTTGTCTTCAATTAATCGTTTCTTTTCTTTAGCGAGACTCTTAGTAAATTTGTGCAATTCTAGGTACTGACTAAAAAGATCATCTTAAGAAGGTTCAGAGTCAGAGTCAGAATCAGATGATACCTCATTAGATGCTTTGGAAGCAAAGCAAACTTGAGCGGTCTCCTCTTCGGTCTCAGTCTCAGAATCTGATGAATCACTCCAGGTGGAGGCCTTTCGAGCACGTTTCCTTTGTTTGGGATCTGAGACGAGTCTATGTCTGTTCCGCTCCTTGTCAGGGTACTTAGTAGTTTGCTTTTCTTTATTTGGGAAGTCATATGATAAGTGTCCGAGTTTGTCACATTCATAACATTTAACGTCTTTATCGTTTGACTTGTTCTTATTTCTCTTAGTAGTAGTGCCCTTATTTTTGTTTCTAAATGACCTTCTCATAAATTTTCTCAATCCTTTAGCCAATAGAATTAGGTCATCATTATCCGATTCGGAATCACTATCATCTACGTGATCGGAGGGAGGGGAGACGTATTCATTTGATTTAAAAGCAATAGCTTTACCTTGTTTAGATGATTTCGTTTTCCGAATGGTGAGTTTATTTTCATAAACTTTAAGTGAACCGATTAGTTCTTCCATCTTTATTGATTTAGTTTCCTTGCTTTCTTCTATCGCAGTCACTTTAGGGTCCCATTCAGAAGGAAGGCTTCGTAGGACTTTCTGCACCTTTTCCTGCGTAGTAAAAACCTTACCAAGAGACTCAAGAGAGTTGTAGATGTTAGTCAAACGAAGATCCATATCTACAATAGACTCATTGGGCAATAATTTAAAAGACTCAAGTGTGGACATGAGCATGTTAATTTTTGACTCTTTTACTTGACTCGTGCCTTCGTGTTTCATTTCTAGTATTCTCCACATTTCTTGTGCACTCGAACAGTTTGACACATAACTAGACTCACTTTTACTTAATCCGTTTAAAAGCAATTGCATAGCCCTAGCATTCATACTAAGTTTCTTTTTATCATCACTTGTATATTCTTGTCTAGTTTTAGTAACTTCTAAAGTGACTCCGTCTACGGTGGATACATTAGATGGGACATAAGGACCATCTTCAATGATTGACCAAAGATCTATATCTATAGCCATAAGAAAAAGCTTCATCCTAAGTTTCCACTGAATAAACGACTCACCGTCAAAAAGTGGAGGCCTTTGGCTCGACATACCTTCTTGCTCGGTTTTGAGATTTGTGGATGCCATCTCACTGAATCGTTGGATTCCTTGAAGTGAGTGTTCCTACGCTCTGATACCACTTGTAGGATCTGCAAGGCACCACTAGAAGGGGGGTTGAATAGATGGTGCGGAAAGTGTGCTTTTTAAAATTTCTTTAAACTTGAACAATTCAAGTTCTGAAAACAGATTCTGTTTTCAGGACCAGTTTTAAAACGTTTTTAAAACTAGGTTAGAGGTCTCCAAAAATTATGAAATTTTGAGAGAACTTAGCCTCAGATGTTATGAGGGTCCCCTAAAAATTTCAAATTAAAATTCAACCTGTAACCCCTTCAAAAACCGTTGGTAATCAGATTGTGCAAATCTGCCAGAAACGGTAGATGGTTTTGAAAAATCAATTCCTATTTATGTGAACGTCCAAATGCTCTGAAAATTTGACCACTAACCCTTTATATACTATATTTAAATGGGTTGAAACAGTTTTGGAAAATGCTTTTGGGAAGTAGGTCAACTACAATCAAAGTCTCAACCTTTGCAAGTCTGAAAATCAGACTGCACTAGTCTCAGAACTTTTGATGTTTAATTGACTTATACTTGTCCAAAAGGGTTGAAACTTTTGCCAAATTAACCCTAGAACGTGTAAGTATGCTTCTAGAAATTTTCGTAATTTTTGAAAATCGTTTACTATTTTTACGGATGCAAACAAGAAGGATAAACAGTGCAGTAACTGAAACGTAAATGCAGAAAGTAAATGGCACCAAGAATTTTATACTGGTTCGGTTATAAACAACCTACTCCAGTCTTCAAGGAACACCTTCCTTGGTTCACACTAATCTCACACACGCAGTACACCTTACCGCAGGGTTAATAGAGTTACACCTAACTCCAACCCTTTACAAACCTTGTATGACGAGTACAATTCACACGAACACCACCACCTCGCTAGAATGAAGATTGATCACACCTTGATCAATCTTTTACAAAGATGAATGAATGGTGGTTTATCTCAAGCCTATTCAAGATTGAAAGATATGAAAAACAATAGGCTTTACAAGAAAAGAGAAAGAAAGAAGATGTAGGAGAAGAAGAGCTTGGCTATTTGATCTCTTTGAATTGCAATGCTTGTTGTTGTTTTGTTTGCTCTCTTCTTTTCCTTTTTAATGCTGCAGGCCGTCCCCCCTTAGTTGACTCCCCCTCTTGAAAATTATCTTTTAAGTCCTTGAGAGAGTGTAATACATCATTGTGACAAGGCCTTGCTTACTTGGCATCTTCTTATTGGATGATCATTTAGTCTTCGCTTACTTGGCACCTCCTTATTGGTTCAACATTGTCATCATGATGACATGGAAAAAATCTGAGATCACTTTAACATGTGCCAAATATCAATCACAAAATCATTTCCATAATGCTCAAGATAATTACATAAATGTTGCAAGATAATATCTCACAATAAATGGGTAAGAAATCGGCCATAAACATGTCTTGCACATGCTGAAATTTCAGCATGTGTAACATCCACCTCTTATTCAAAGTATTGCCTATTTTGCATTGATTTAATCCAACAATTCAATCATCATTTAGTATGCAATATTCTCATCTTTTATGGAATAAAAATTAGACAATAGTATGACCTAAATTTCGGCCATGCACACTCCTACACATGCTGAAATTTTCAGCATGTGTGATATTCAAAATATCATAATTTTAATTCCATAACTTATTCAAAATGCTTCCAAATCATCTTCCAATCAATCCACCTTAATGAAGAAGTAAAATATGTCTCATAATGACATTAAAAACGCCACCCATTAGCACACATGCTGAATTTTCAGCATGTGTCACAATTGTGACAAGATTTTGAAGTATTACCTTGTGTAGCTCCTTCCTTTATGTCACCAATAATGTATGATTGATTCTTGACCAATCAATATGCCAACAAGGCTCCACATATGCTCCATCTCAGCTGTAGGGGCGTGTATACATGTATATGCATGTGCTGAATTTCATTTTTGCTAACTTTGTAAAATAGTGCACATTTAATAATACACACATGTAATATTCCAACCAGCCCTTAATTTAATTTTCTAGAACACTTTAAGATGTATATCATATGTAAAAAGTGTCTAGATACGTGTCACATGATGTACAAGAAAAACGTTCCATGTTATGTGCGTAGAAAACCGAATTTTTGATATTTATCGATTACCCGATTTTTCTCTACTTTAAATTCCAAATTTTGTACATGTTATATATATTATGTTATACATAATATATATAATATATACTTTAAATCTCAACACTTGGCTGGTTTAAAGTGGTACCATTAGCATGTGACAAAATTAAACTTGGAATCTTCACATTTTGGCCTTAATGTGGAGTAATTTGTGTGTGCCAACATGGAAAGTATTTTTGGCTGAATATGTCATGTATAGCACGAAATTTACATCAATTTTTGATGTATATGGGCTGGCCATTTATTTATGGCAAGTACGTGACACGTTGGCGAAGTTTCGGTATTCGCCCGATACGACAAATTTCGGTTAGAACCTTTTATCGTGTCGTATTTAATTTTTCATCATCATATCTTATATCATATGATATAAGACTGAATATACTCATAAATATGAGTTAAGTATAGTGGTGTGACGTTAACGTACGTACGTAAAATATATAACGTGTCGGTAGTACGTTGGAATACATGTGTATGTGCCTTTTTCAAAAAAATCTGAAAATATATAATTTTTATGTATATGTGGCGTGTACATTAAAGGATGGAGAGGAGGAGAAGACTTTCCTTCTTTAGCCTTGTTGCCTTTGTGCCTTTTCCAAATGAATCTTCCTTTAATGAACTACTTAGTTTATTAAACTAAGTACTTCACTTAATGAACTAGTTTAGTTCATTAATGGTGGCACCTGAAAATAGTATAAACACAACAAATGTTCGCCATATGATGTAAGCTTTAATGCTTCATGGCTCGTTAGTACGCCAACATGATATATAAGCTAAATAAGGCAAGTAATCATGCATACATGTACACATTTATATATGTATACGTTTATACATATATATAAACATTCAAATTGCTTATTTTGAAATCACTCAAACCCTCTTATCTCTACAATTTTTGCCCTTGCATGAGTATAAACGGTCTGTTTTGGGGTTAGGGTATATATGCACCAATTATACCATAAATGGATTTTAGTATGAGCATGATGTGCATGGCCAAAGGAATGATATATGTATCATCCAAACTGTTTAGAAATGATGTGTAGATGACTTGTAGAATGTCTTAGAACCTGAAAATCCACATGCTAAAGGTGTACTTGATGTTTCACAAGGTGTTTAAGCCAAACATCTCAAGTTGGGACATTTAGTAAGGAAATGTGACAAAATAGAAATTACAGGAACATGGCAGATTGTTGTGACGTTTTGTAGGACCTTAAAAGGGACCTTAGAAGTATTAAATTTAGCTAAATTTTGGTGTAACACTAGCCCTATGTGTGTAGTAAATATGAGAGTTGAAATTTTAATAAATGGAGTTACGGTTTATTTTTAACGGAAATTTTAGCAAAACTGGTCATGCTGGAAATTACTGGACTGAACAGATTTTATGTGACATAATGACTGACCCGGAAATGGACCCTAGAAATATGCAATTGGGCTGATTTTTGGTAGGATGCTAGTTCTATGTGTTTTATAAGTGTTTGAGTTGAAATTTTCAAAAAATGACTTATGGATTGGTCACAATAAAATTCTTAGCAAAATTGGTCATTCCAGAATTCAGCATGTACCCGTTTTGGAAAAAGAATAAATGACCCCTTTAAAGCTATTGTAATGCTGCAAAACTTTTATGACAATTATTTAAGACATATGTGAGTGCTTCATGTAACCACTTAGCTTAGAATTATTATTTTAAGGGGTAATCACCAAAGCTAAGTTGGTATTACTAATCTGAAATTTTGGGCAGAATTGAGGAACTTGTTGGGGCTGTGTTTTGATGGGCTTAGACTTAATAAATTATATAGTTTGGGCTTATGACCATTAATTATTGGCATGTTTACAGCATTTTCCAGGGTTGGCCCAAATTAAATAAAGCGTAATGAGCTTAAAGGAAAAGTAAAAGAAGGGACACTGGACTGATGAAATTCAGCAGTACCCTGTTTTGTAGTTAAATAAATTAAGTGTCTTACACGTCTCATATCGTTACGAAAATTATGTTACGAATAGAAAAGACACTCTTATGCATATGTATGACAAGAACTTATGATAATGGGCCTTAAACACGAGGTTTTGAGGCTGTGCATATAAAACGATAATTCTGGAAATTTTTCCAGCCTAAAGAATAAGTTGTACGTATGTGTATATGTCGAGCATCATGTCATTGATTGCATAGTACATGTCATGTCATACATTGCATGATCGTCATTTACATAATTTATGAAACCAATTTTATGAGAAAGAAAAATGAAAAAAAAAAGCGTTTTTAAAAGATTTCCTTTTTTTAGAATGCTTTCCACCGGTACCGTGTGTTTTCTGTCCAGTAAGGACCTGTTCCAGATCCGGGGTTAACTAATCTGATGATATGGACCGTTCAGGCCCGGAGAGAATAGACTTGATATCGACCGTTCAGGCCCGGAGAGAATAGACCTGATAAGTGATGATGTGACCGCTCTGAATCCAGGAATAGTAGATTCGAAGAGAAATAAGTGACCGCCTCAGATCCGGGAGAATAGATCTGAATACTCTCTTGTTTTCTTGACGATGATGTTTTGAATGAAAGAACTTATCTTCATTTTTATCATGATGCATCACACGTACATACTCATGCATGTTGCATATAATGAGTCAACGAATATGGGTACGTGATACTTAGACTAAGGTGTTATGGCTTGTTAGCTCATAAGTTATAATCTTTATTGAGTGATGATCTTTTTAATAAGTTATGGACTGTTATCAGTTATGAACTTTTATAAGTTATGGACTTTGGGTAAGTTTTAATCTCTGATAAGTTATGAGCTGATTACTTACGGGTGTTGGATGGAAGGTCAGGTATGTTTCTAAACCGAATTTTGGGGTTCAGTTCTAGTATGTACTTTCCATTTAATTCACGATTATTTATAGTTTACTTGCTGATAACGTTGTCACTCACCCCTTATTTTTCCTCCCAGAGGCTACACAAAATAGAGTGGAATGGATTGAAGATGAACCTAGGGTTCCTTACCTGTAGGAACGTGGGAGGTGGACGACTTAGAGATTTGACGAAAGAGTTATGGTTGATGATCTTTTACGACTTGATGTTGGAAACATTTATTTTGGGATTTCCGTACTTTATGCTCGGTTTGTAAAACTATTGATGGTTGCGTAGATGTTTTTATTTTAAAAGTTTTTATTCTGCCTCGGTTTTGCTTACTTGTTGACGTGTAAGAATCAAAGTCCACATATTTTATTCTGGACGTGGTGATGTTATGACTGACATCTGGTGCTCTCCGTAATGAAGTATGGCGGTCGCACCGTATCCTGCTTGGCCGGGGTGCGAGGCGCTACAGGTGGTATCAGAGCTAAGGCTCCAGATCCGGGCAGAATATAGAATTAAGTCATGATCTTAGTCAACTAAGTTTGATCTTAGATCTAAGTCCTGATCCTAGATGAGAGTACCTTAGACTAGGATGACTTAGACTGGAAAATTAGGGTTCGACCTAATAATAAAACCTTAATCGACGACAAATTATAGAATTTAATTTATAACGTATGTACGTGCATGCCCCTCAGAAATGCTACTGGAATAAATTAAATTCTACCACTTATTATGACACTCCCACATTGAATAAAACCCCGACACTGCATAATGCAGATGGTGCGACCAAGAGGCAGACCGACAAGAGCTAGACCAGAGGTGCAGGAGCCCATTCCTCCTCCACCTGTTCAGATTCCTCCACCACCACCACCGCAAGACCAAAATCCGCCTCCGGTTCAGAACGTTCCCCCACCTCAGGGGCCTCAACCACAAATGATGCCAGATATCAATGCCTTCCAGAATATCTGCCAGACCGTCACCCAAATTGGTCAAGTGATGTTGCAACAGAATGTCCCTCAGCCTCACGAGCTGGTCAGGGATGCCTAATACTACTTTGAAAAGTTAAAAAGAGCTAATGTTCCGCCGTTCGAGGGAAAGTCAGATTCAGATGCCGCTGAGAAGTGGCTAGACGAATTAGAAAATTGTTTTGAACTGATTCGAGCACCTGAGGAAGTAAAGACTCAGCCAGTCAGGCCGTTCCTACTTGAAGAAGCCAACCAATGGTGGAAGGCCAACCTGCAATCTCTACCAAGGCCAATTCTATGGGAGAGATTTCTCCAGGAATTCAACAAATTTTACATACCACCCTCTGTTAAACTGCAGAAGAGGCATGATTTTGAATCACTGATGCAAGAACAAGGAATGACAGTCGCTGAATATGCCAACAAGTTCATAGCCCTAGGGAGATTCCAACCATCTACCATGAATGATGAAGAAACCAAGATGTTGAAGTTTGAAAGAGGGTTAAACCCTAGGATTCGAACCTGGTTGGTCAATGCGAACCCGACAAATTTTGGTGCACTTCTGGACGCTTGTTACAGAATAGAAAGAGATATCATTTGCCGTGATGAGATCGGGCAGAAACGAGGAAGGGAAACATCTGGGAGCGGAGGGTCCCGCAAAGCTGCTAAGCAAAACTCAAGGGGCCCAGGACATCAAGGAAAGAATCGATTCCAACGCCGCCCCCAAAAGAACCAGTCAAAGAATCAAGGCCAGCAATCTGCTATTCCGAGCTGCCCTCACTGCAGTAAGCGTCATGTGGGAGAATGCTATTACCAGGCAGGAAAGTGTTTCGTATGCGGCAAGGCATGCCACATCCTTGGGTCTATTCTCTCCGGGCCTGAACGATCATAATCATCAGATCAATTAACCCCGGATCTGGAGCGGATCATGCTGGCCAGAAATATACGGTACCGATGGAAAGCGTTCTTTTTAAAACGGAATCTTTTCTTTAAAAACGCTTTTTCGTCATTCTTTGTCATAAAACCAGTTCCATAAATCATGTAAGTGACGATGATGCAATGTATGACATGCACTATGCAATTCGTGACAATATGTATCACATTCATACAAATACGATCCTATTCTTTAGGCTGGAAAATTTCCAGAATTATCGTTCCATTTGCACGGCCTCAAAACCTCATATTTTAGGCCCACTATCATGATTTCTTGACATACCTATGCAAAAGGGTGTCTTTTCTACTTGCCATAAAAATTT
Source organism: Eustoma russellianum (assembly GCA_036186865.1). NCBI lineage: Eukaryota > Viridiplantae > Streptophyta > Magnoliopsida > Gentianales > Gentianaceae > Eustoma > Eustoma russellianum. Next base: position 16,773,626 of record AP025049.1, read on the forward strand.
CATAATGTTTCAAGACATGTAAGACCCTTAAGCTATTAAATTACTAAACAGAGTACTGCTGAATTCAGCAATGCGGTACCCCTCTTTTACCTTTCTTTCAAGCCCAATAAGTCTTATTTAATTTGGGCCAAACCTGGAAAATACTGCAAACATGCCAAGAATTAATATTCATAATCCCCAAACCGTTCGAACAAGTCTAAACCATGAGAACGAAGTCCCCCAACTGGTTCCGTAATTCAGCCCAGTTTTTCCAGCTTAGTAGTGCTCACTTAATTTCAGTAGTTATCCTTTAAAATAATAATTTCAAGATGAATAATTTACATGGATATACTCATCTATGTCCTAAGTAATTGTCATAAAACTTCCGGAGTAATATAATAACTTTAAGGGGTCACTTAATCACTTTTCCAAAAACGGGTACATGCTGATTCTGGAGTGGCCAGTTTTACTACGAATTTAATTATGACTAAACCGTAAATCCTTTTTCGAAAATTCCAACTCCCAGACTTAGTAAACACATAGGGATAGCAACCTACCAAAAATCAGCCCATTTTCATATTTTTATGTTCCATTTTTGGGTCAAATAATATGTCACTTAGATTCAGTCCAGTCCAATAATTCCAGCTTGACCAATTTTACCAAAAATTCCATTAAGGATAAATCATAACTTATTTTACCAAAATTCCAACTCCCAGGTTTACTACCTATATAGGGCTAGTGTCCTACTAAAAATTAGCTTAATTTCATACTTCTAAGATCCATTTTCAGGTCTTACAAACCGTCACATTATTCTGCCATGTTCCAGTAATTTCTATTTTTGTCACTTTTCCTTACTAAAAGTGTTCCAACTTGAGTTATTCTTCATAAATGGTTTACTAATCATCAAATACACCTTTTTAGCAAAAGCTTTGCAAGTTCTAATACATTCCAAAAGTTCACAGGCAGGTCACTTCAACAACGATTTTGAAGGTTACACATAGCACAACTTGAATTTGCACATTTTGTACATAGTAAGGTCTATTCATGGTACATCTAGTTTGTATGTCCCATAATTCCCCAAAACAGCCCGTTTTCACTCATGTGCAAGAGCTTAAATTACACTTCCATAATGAACATATTACACCTATGTCATAAAGCATCCAACTTACATACATCATTTACCCCACAAGTTACAATCTTTTACAAGAACAATATTTACCCCAAACTTCCATCCAACCGTCCCCCTTACTTGTCAAAAAAGAAAACTTTGCCACATTCATCTTAGACAAGCATCATATTCATACTCAAAAAGGGGAAAGAATCCACCTTTAAAGAAATTCCATATATGCAACCCACTTTTTTCAAGAATCCGAAAGTTTCATGCTTCAAACTTAACATTTTACATCTAGACATTGAAGCATATACTTTCACACACAAGTCATGAATATTTATAGTGTACTTGCCTCTTCAAGCTTAACCTTTCCTTAGCTTGGAAAATGAAATAAAGTCTCCCTCCTCTTCAATTATAGACCCCACGGTTTTGGAGGAGGAAAAAGGACAAATGTCAGTCATTATCTTAAGTCAAAGATAAAACTAATTAGACGCTAGATTGGCTTACCAAGATGAAGCTTGAATGGTGTTCAAACCTCTTAAGAACTAGTACCTCTTAAGAGCTTGAAAGCTTGCACCTAGTGACCATGGAGGCCACGGTTTTTAAACAAGAAATAGTAGCAATATGAGCTTTACTCAATGAAGGATATAAAATTCTCTTAAGGAATTTAGAGTGTTCTTACATAGACCAAGTTTGAACTTGGATGAATCTTACACCTTCTTGGTTCCACTTGGCCGTGTGCCATGGGGAGAAGAGAAGGAAAGTCTCTTGCTCTTTGTGAATTCTTAAGGGTTGAGAGTAAGAGAGTTCTAGAGTTTCTTGGAGAGAAATGTTCTTCACTAGGCTAAGTGGTTAGCCGTGGGTAAGCAAGAGAGAAGAAGGGGTTACCTTGGCTTGGTTAGGCTAATTAGAGTTAATTAACTTAAGTTACTTTTAGCTAACTAAGATTACTTTAATACTGACTTGGGTTACTTTATCCAACTCGAGTTACTTTAAGGCTAACTTGGGTTACTTTAACCTTGTGGTTAACATAAAGTAACCATGGTAAGATTTGAAAGGCTTCTTGGGTTATCCATAGGGGAAATCCGGCGGTTAGGGCATTAGTAGCCATTACCATGATTAAGTCATTTTTCAAGTGTGTTTAATGAAAAGCTCTTTGGCTAGTTGACCCCTTTTTATTAATTATTTTCCCCTTTTCTTGATTTAAAATGAAATTAGGGAAATCTTGAATCCTTTTGGGCTAAAGGGCCGAATATTAGTGAGGATTGGGGAAAATTTCCCCACAACTTAAAACTCCTTAATTGCTATTTGGGATTGTCTTAAAAAGGCCCTTAAGATTAACCTCCTTATAATTTGAAAAACCCCTTTAAGGCCCTTTTTAAACCTTGTGGCCGAAATCTCTTAAGCCCTTGGGGTGAATTGGCCATGATCCATAACTCATGCTTGAATGATCATAATATTTGCTTTATCAAAATATAATAAAAGAAGAAATAATAAAACTTAGTAAAATGTACTTGAAGGATGCCACTCTCATTAATTCACTTATACAAGTCTCAAGTACCATATGATTTTCCGTTTGGTACAACATCCTCCTCCCTTATTACAAGTTTCGTCCTCAAAACTTAAAAGCGTTAATCAAAAAGGTGAGGGTACAAATTCTTCATGTTTTCTTCCATCTCCCAAGTAACTTCATCAATCGAATGGTGCTTCCATTGCAACTTAACCATAGGTATGGATCGTTTTCTCAATGTCTTTTCCTAACGATCAACAATCCTTTCTGGTTCTTCTATATAGGTCACGTCGGCCTCAACTTTCAGGGGTTGCTCCTCGATAATATGGCTAGGATCGTGCACATGCCGACGAAGTTGTGATACGTGAAATACATCATACAATTGAGATAGCGACGGCGGTAGTGCTAGCCGGTAAGCGACTTCTCCAATTCTTTCAAGAATCTCATATGGTCCAATAAACCTGGAACTTAACTTCCCTTTGATACCAAACCTCTTAACTCCTTTTGATGGCGACACTTTCAAGAACACCTCTTCTCCTGCTTGAAATTCCAATGGCTGCCGCTTCTCATCTGCCCAAATCTTACTTCTGTCTTGGGCCGCTTGTAACCTTTGCTATATGATCATTATTTTCTCTCGAGTCTGCTCTACTAGATCGGGTCCTGTAAAAACCTTATCTCCAATTTCGTACCAGTAAAGTGGAGAACGGCACTTTCTTCTGTAAAGCGCTTCATACAGAGCCATCCCAACAGATCGATGGTAACTATTGTTATAAGAAAATTCTACTAGTTTGAGACTCTTGTCCCAGCTTCCCCCAAAGTCGAGTATACAAGCTCGCAACATTTCTTCCAGCATTCGGATGGTCTTTTCCGATTGACCATCCATTTGGGGGTGAAATGCAGAGCTCATTCGTATCTTAGTGCCTATTGCTTTTTGAAAAGTTGACCAAAATCGAGAAGTGAATCGAGGATCGCGGTCACATACAATACTCATGGGCACTCCATGCAGGCACATAATTTGATCTATATACATAGTAGCTAGCTTCTCCATAGGTGCCTTGATTTTCATAGCCATGAAGTGAGCAAATTTTGTTAGACAATCAACAACCACCCAAATGGCGTCATGTCCATTCTTTGTCCTCGGTAAATCAGTCACGAAATCCATAGTAATGTGATCCCACTTCCACTCGGGGACTTCAATAGGTTATAGTAATCCAGTGGGTCTCTGATGTTCTGCTTTCACCTTCTGGCAAACAAGGAATTTCTCTACAAACTCCGCTATTTTCCTCTTCATGCCAGGCCACCAGAATCTTTGCTTTAAATCTTGGTACATTTTGTTGGCTCCAGGATGGATAGACAAACGTGTATTATGAGCTTCACGAAGGATTTCGTTCCTTACCTCATCGTCATTAGGTACGCACAGTCTTCCTCGAAACCACAAACTATTATCATTCCTAATCTTAAAATCCTCAGATGGTTTCATTTTCAATCTGTCTTTTGTTTTCTTTAAAGTTTCATCCCCCTCTTGACCCTCCTTAATCTTGTCAATTAGCGAGGGAATCAATACCAACTTTGCGATCATACCCTCAATGGAATCAACCTCCTCAAGATCAAATTCTTCCATATCCCGCTGCAGAGGTGGTTGACGCGGATGGCTTGTCTTTCTACTCAGAGCGTCGGATACTTTATTGGCTTTTCCCGGATGATACTGGATAGAAAGGTCGTAGTCCTTCATCAGCTCTAGCCATCTGCATTGACACATATTTAATTCTTTTTAGGTGAAGAGGTACTTAAGGCTCTTGTGATCTGTGAAGATTTCGCACCTCTCACCATACAAATAATGTCTCCATATCTTTAGGGCAAAGACTACTGCTGCTAATTCAAGATCGTGTACCGAGTAATTTTGTTCAAATGGTTTTAGCTGTCTGGATGCATACGCAATCACTCGATCCTTCTGCATTAGTACACATCCAAGTCCATTCTTTTAGAGGCATCACTATACACCACAAAATTTTCACCCGGAATAGGTTGTGCCAAAACTGGGGCAAAAGTTAGCTTCTCCTTTAATTCAGTAAAACTCCTTTCACAATCTGGGGTCCATTCGAACTTGGTCGTTTTCTGTGTCAAATGGGTGAGAGGCATGGTGATTCAAGAAAACCCCTCAGCAAACTTACGATAGTAGCTGGTGAGACCGAGAAAACTCCGTACTTCTGTAATGTTGGTCGTCCTTGGCCACTCTATGATTTCCTCGATTTTCTTGGGAACTATGGATATACCCTCTTCAAATATCACGTGTCCTAGAAATGCTACACTGCGTAGCCAGAATTCGCATCTACTAAATTTGGCATATAGTTGTTTCCCCGTAGGATGTCGAGGACGGTCCTTAAATAGGTCACGTGGGACTCTTCATCAGGTGAGTAGATCAAGATATCGTCAATGAAGACTACTATGAACTTGTCCAATTGCTCTTGAAATACTTGATTCATTAGATCCATAAATGTCGCGGGGGCGTTGGTCAGTCCGAATGGCATTACAAGAAATTCGTAATGTCCATAACGTGTTCTGAATGTAGTTTTCGTGACATCCTCAGCTTTGATCTTCAATTGGAAGTATCCCGAACGAAGATCAATCTTATTGAAAATCCATGTCCACTGCATCATGATATTTTTAGGTAGTGTTCATAATAGACTTATCATTGAAATAAAAACTTTGAATCGCTTACCCGAAGCTGATCGAATAGGTCGTCAATCCTAGGCAATGGGTATTTGTTCTTTATTGTGATCTTGTTGAGTTCTCTATAGTCAATGCATAAGCGCATACTCCCATCCTTTTTCTTTACATAAAGTACGGGAGCACCCCAAGGCGAAACACTTGGGCGAATGAGTTTCTTCTCTAACAATTCACGTAACTGTTCCTTCAACTCTTTTGATTCCGCAGGTGCCATTCGATAGGGAGCCATCGATACTGGCTCAGCTCCTGGAATTAGATTAATTTCGAAGGATATTTCTCGATCTGGAGGAAGACCCGGTAATTCCTCTAGAAAAACATCTTGATATTCTCGGACTACCGAGACTTGAGAAAGATCGGAGGGTGCGTGATCAACCTTCATGGCATAAACGAGAAAACCTTCGTTTCCTTTCTTTGACGCCTTACTAGCTCGGATTGCATTTACATAAGCATTCTTAAGACACTTCCTTAATTTTGAACCTCCCTGAAAGTTTACTTCCTCACGAGTGGGGTCTTTAATAGTAATTCGCTTCTTACGGCAATCGATGTGGGCGAAATTCTTGGAGAGCCAATCCATCCCAAAGTATTACATCGAAATCAGTCATGGGTATTGGAATTAAGTCGGCGTCAAACCAGTAAACATTGAACTCAAGTTCGCAATTTCTGAAAATGTGATGAGGCACAAGCACCTGATCCCCAGCTGCTTGAACTCTATAGGGCGTGTCACTATGGGTTGGGGTGTGATCAATATTCTTTGCGAATTTCTTTGAGATAAATGAGTGGCTAGCGCCACTATCAAATAGTACATTGGCAGGCACTGAGCATATTAAAATAGCTCCTGAATATGCGAGATTTACTAAGCAACAACAGGGCAATAGTATTGACAAAAATCTAAGTATTGCATAAACTTTAAAATGTACCTGCCACCACATCATTGCCTTCTTCAGCAGCTGCTTCTGTCATAGCATAGACTCTCGCATTTGTACGCTGACGCTGGTTCTTAGGTTGTTGCTGCTGTGGGGTCCCTTTCTTTGGGCAATCTTTAACCATGTGTCCTACTTTTCCACACCCAAAGCATGTGGTTCCCTTATCTGGACAATCTTTGAGGATGTGGCCCACCTTGCCACACCCGAAGCACTTTCCTACTTGAAAGTAGCACTCCCCAACGTGACGCTTATTGCAGTGAGAGCAATTTGGAATAGCTGACTGCTGGTCCTAATTCTTTGACTGATTATTTTGAGAATGGTGTTGAAACTGATTCTTTCGTTGTCGTCCTGTGCCTCTTGAGTTCTGCTTTGTGGCTCTACGGGACCATCCATTTCCTGATGTTTCGCTTCCTCTTTTCTGTCCTATCTCGTCCCGGCGAATAATATCCCTTTCGATTCGGTAGCATGCATCCAACAATGCGCCAAAATTGGTCGGGTTTGCATTGACCAACCAGGTCTTGATCCTAGGGTTTAACCCTCTTTCAAACTTCAACATTTTTGTCTCCTCATCGTTCATAGTAGATGGTTGGAATCTTCCCATGGCTATGAACTTGTTAGCATACTCTGCAACTGTCATTCCTTGCTCTTGTACTAATGATTCGAATTCATGTCTCTTCTGCAATTTGACTGATGGTGGTATATAAAATTTGTTAAATTCCTGGAGAAATCTTTCCCATGGAATTGGCCTTGGCAGGGATTGCATATTGGCCTTCCACCACTGGTTGGCCTCCCCAAGTAGAAATGGCCAGACAGCTTGAGTCTTCACCTCCTTGGATGCTCGTATCAATTAAAAAAAAATTTCCACTTTGTCCAGCCACTTCTCAGCGGCATCTGAGTCTGACTTTCCTTCGAAAGGCGAAATGTTAGCTCTTTTCAATTTTTCAAAGTAGTACTGAGAATCCCTGACCGGCTCATGAGGCTGAGGAGCATTTTGCTGTAACATTACTTGACCGATTTGGGTTACGATCTGGCAGAAATTCTGGAAAGCATTAATGTCTAGAATCATTTATGGCAGAGGCCCCTGGGGTTGGGGAATATTTTGAGCCAGGGGCGGATTTTGATCTTGTGATGGTGGTGGAGGAACCTGAGCAGGTGGAGGAGGAATAGGCTCCTGCACCTCTGGTCTGGCTCTTGCAGGTCTGCCTCGTGGTCGTGCCATAAGCACTATGAAGTGTCGGTGTTTTATTCAAGGTTGGAATATCATAATAAGTGACAGTGTTTAATTCATAATCCCATAGAAATTTAACTGGACAACTCAAGAAAATATAAATTCCATAGACTAAGATTTCGTTATTGGTTACGACTCTAATTTAAGCCTATGTCATCTTAGTCTAGGGTCAACTCTCATCTAAGATTATGACTTAGATATAAGATCGAACTTAGATTTATAAAATCATAACTTAATTCTATATTCTGTCCGGATCTAGAGCCTCGGCTCTGATACCACCTGTAGCGCCCCACACCCCGACCTAGCCGGATATAGTGCGCCCGCCGTACTTCACTACGGATAGTACTAGGCGTCAATCCATAACATGTTTTAGTCCACAACAAAATATGTGGACCTTCATGCTTACACATCAACAAGTAAGCAAAACCGAGGCAGAATAAAAACTTTTAAACATAAAAGCATCTAAGCAACCATCATATGTCTTACAAACATGTTCACAAAATGCGGTAATCCAAAAGTTAATGTTTCCAACATAATTTCATAAAAGTTCATCAATCACATCCGTCATGGCAAAATCCTTAAGTCATCCTCCTCTCGCTCTTCTACAGATAAGGAACCCTAGGCTCGTCTTCGATCCATTCGACCCTATTTCCTGCGGGTTCTGGGAGGAAAAAATATAAGGGGTTAGTGACAACGTCACCAGAAAGTAAGCCATAAATAATCATGAATTAAATGGAAAGTACATACAAGAACCAAACCCCAAAAGTTTTGGTTTATTAACATACCTGACCTTCCATCCAATATCCGTAAGTAACAAGCTCATAACTCATAAAAAAACATAACTTAGGAGCTATCAAGTCATATTGATGAGGCTGAGGAGCAGCCCCCTAATGAGGAGCTTGCACAAGGTGCCCTTAACCATAAGGGACCTTTGACAAGGAGCCAAACCAAGAGGATTAATGGTCTTCAACTTGGTTTTGATGTTGGCTCCTTCCTAACCAAACATGTGCAAGATGAACCAATGGATGTTCCTCCTAAATGGGTGCTCATTGTTGAGCTTAAGAGCTGATTATCCAATGATAGTCAGTCCGCTTGTTGGTGCCGTTTCTGTGGCTTTTAGTTGTCTTTTCGTTTGCTTCTTTTAAAGTTTGTTTAGAATACTTATGTTTGGTGTATGAGTGTGTTTTGTAGGTGTTACAAGTCTTGGATCAAACGTTTTGAGCTTTGGAAAGGAGGGCTTCTCAGATTTGGACCAAGCTTGTCCATACAAGGCTGTTTTGTGATTTTGGGCTTTCAAACGAGATTGGGAGTGCATGGAACCAGCTGGACCTTGAAGTAGACTTAATTTGGAGCAACTTTCATGTTTTGGGTTTTGTCAAAATCAGTCCACAAAAATAGTTACAAGAGTTGCAAGGAAGAAGTCCAAAACAAGCCCAATTGTGCAAATTAGGGTTTCCGTCTTCTTGAGAGGGTGGCAGCCGCCTAGGCATCTTCAAGTGCAATTAAGAGAGCTTCTAGAATGTCATAAATCAGATTGGAATGATTGGAATGAATTATGGAGCCATAATTGAAGATTTGGAAGCAAATAAGGAGATAATTCAAGTGAGGGAAACTTACCAAAATTAAGAAATCTGATTTGGTATCTCAAGGGGGCTGAATGGCGTTTTAATGGAGGCAATGGATGCACAAGGCAAGTTTTAGAATGATGGTTAATAATGCAATAATTGGTGATTGAGACAATAATTGAGGATTTGCCAAGAGAAGGGAACTTACCTAAATTAACAAAATTCAGCTTCTTGCATAACAAAGGAAGGAGGCGCCAACATGGGGTCTTCCCAAGAAACCCTAGCCGTTTTTATGAGAGTGTTTTACAAGACTTGTAATCATATAAAGATCACTTAGCATTTCTTTGAGTAGTTAGACTATTTTTCATCTTTGAACTAAAAACCCTAGTGTTTTATGTTATCTTTTGTTCTTGAGTTTTCTTGAATAAAAGTTTGTGTTTTTCCTTTGGTTTACACATATCTAAATCAAGGCTAGACCCAATTAAGGATTGTGTGTTCCTTGTTGGTGATCCACAATCCAAGGATTAGGAGTGACTGGTTGGATTGAGCGGATTGAAACACACATAACCAAACGAATTTGGAGGCTTGAAGGAAGGTGGTTGCTTGGCACCATTGTCCATCACATTCAAGGCTTGAAGGACGTTTGGAGAGTGAAGAAAGATCGGGACAACATTAACATACGAACCATATTCGTATCAAGTGGTATCAGAGCTCTCGTTTATCTTCATCTCAAATATCTTTTCTTGTGTCATTTGTGTCATTCTTGTTATTCTCAATCATTCAAAAAAAAAACGTTTCTTGATAAAAAAAAAAATTGATCTTTTGATTCATTTCATCAAAACAAAAACAAAGATTGTTCTTTTCTTCAGTCCAACGAAAACCACAAAAAAAGACTTCACCTTTTTGCATCAATATTGATCACCTATCATTGAAGATCTCATCTTTAACACACTTAATCATAGGATCATTGTTGTTTGCATTGAATAGGATTAACTCCATCTAAAATCAGTCCAAGGCCTAAAAGAAGCTGCCTTTGAGTCAAATACCTTGTTGTTATCGAAGCTTTTAATTAAATTTGCTTGTGTGATATTGAATACAAGTTGTTTGTTTTGGTTGTATTGGTATCCAAGGAAAATTTGTTTTCTACTACACATCCATACAAACCAAAAAGGATCATCTTTCAAGCATACACAACTGATTCGCGCAAAAACAAACAAAGGTTGCATCAAGGCTGCTCTGAACGTCAAAAAAAAAAAGGCAAAAGAAAGGAAAAGAAACGTGCACAAACCAACAAAAAGAAGTGCACAAAGAAAGGAAGAGAAAAGAAGTTCCTTTTGTACAAAAGTTTCATCTTTTTGCATCTACCATCCAAGTTCACAAAAGCAAAACAAAAAGCCGTGTGTTTGCCCCAAAACAACACACATAAAACCTTCAATTCTCCACCTTGGATACACATTCATACTATCAATCAAAGAACTTGCATTTGATATTGCATAAGTTGGTTTAATTAAAGATTGCCCAGGACAACCCCTAGCAATTCTTTGGTTCAACCAACTACATCACTTTTGGTTTCTTGTTTCTTTGAATCATAGTTATTAAGTGTGTTTAACTTGTGCTCTAAACTTCTTGACGCTGTTTTACCACTTGTTGACCAATTGGTGTTTTCGAAGGCAAAAGTAGCTTACAAGGACAGAAAACGAAACAGATTGTGGTTAGCCAATTTGGGACTTGCCTTAAGAGGTTCTAGCTCACGATTGGCCAAGGAAAAACACTTGAACAACTGAGAGAAAACAAGGGAGGACAAAAAAAAAAGGCCAAACAGATTTTCGTTTTCCCTTTTTTGTTTTCACTAACAACTCACTTTTGTTTCTTGTGTTAGTTTTCTTCTTTTCTTGTTTGTGAAAGCGTTTCAGGTTGCCATGGAGGGGTCAAACAGTACCCAAGGAGGAGGAGACAAAGTGGAATTTTCCATGGAGAAGATGGCACAAATGCTTAGTACCATGCAATCTAGGTTGGATGAGTGGGAAGCAAGGATGACATCCAACACACCCCCTACCCAAGAACAGCCCCCACATCAAAACCAAGGCCAAACATCCCGTGGAACTGAACCTAAGGGATCCACAAGCATGGGAGGCAGAGGAGGAGCAAGGGGTAGAGGAGATAGGAGACACGGAGTGAGACCACAATGTAGAAATATGAGGGTTTGAGTGATTTCAAAATAAAGAAATTTGAATACATATATATATATATATATATATATATATATATATATAAACGATGGATATATATATATATACACAAGTGTACATGTATGCATGATAACTTGCCTTATTTAGCATATATATTATGTTGCTGTACTAACGAGCCATGAAGCTTTAAAGCTTACATCATATGGCGAACATTTGTTGAGTTTATACTATTTTCAGGTGCCACAATTAATGAACTAAATTAGTTCATTAAGTGAAGTACTTAGTTTAATAAACTAAGTAGTTCATTAAAGGAAGATGCATTTGGAAAAGACATGAAGGCAACATAAGCTATGGAAGGAAAGTTCTCTCCTCCTCCCCACATCATTTCACACGCCTTATATACATAGTATATATATATTTTCAGATTTTTTTTAAAAAGGCACATACACATTTATTCCAACGTACTATCGACACGTTATATATCTTACGAACGTACGTTTACGTCACACCACTATACTTAACTCATATTTATGAGTATATTCAGATCTTATATCATATGATATAAGATATGGTGATGACAAATTAAATACGACACGATAAAAGGTTCTAAACCGAAATTTGTCGTATCGGGCGATACCGAAACTTCGCCAACGTGTCACGTACTTGCCATAAATAAATGGCCAGCCCATATACATCAAAATTTATCAAAAATTTCGTGCCATACACTGTACATTGAGACAAAAATACTTTCCATGTTGGCACACACAAATCATCCCACATTTAGGCCAAAATGTGAAGATTCCAATTTTATTTTTGTCACATGTTTATGGTACCACTTTAAATCAGCCAAGTGCTGAAAATTAAAGTATATATTATATATATTATGTATAACATAATATATATAGCATGTGCAAAAGTTGGAATTGAAATTAGAGGAAAATCGGGTAATCGATAGATATCGAAAATTCGGTTTTCTACGCACTTGACATGGAACGTTTTTCTTGAACATGATGTGGCACGTATCTAGACACTTTTTACATATAATATACATCTTAAAGTGTTCTAGAAAATTAAACTAAGGGCTGATTGGAATATTACATGTGTGTAATATTAAATGTGCACTATTTTACAAAGTTAGCAAAAATAAATTTCAGCACATGCATATACACATCAAAACGTCACCCTAGCTGAGATGGAGCACATGTGGAGCCTTGTTGGCATGTTGATTGGTCAAGGATCAATCATACAATGTTGATGAATCAAAGAGAGAAGCTACAAAAGGTAAGTTTTCAACATACACCTCTCTTATGTCACATGCTGAAAATTTCAGCATGTCACACTAGTGTTGGACGATTTCTTCATCATTAAGGAGTATATTTTGTTAATTTTGCATTAAGGAATAAATCAAATGAGTTATGGAAATGATTTGAAATGTATTTAGTGTGATATTCTTTATATCACACATGCTGAAATTTTTCAGCATGTGTGAAAATGGTGTGGCCGAATTTCATCCCCTTTTGGTGTCCAAATTCATTCTCAAACTTGTAGCAAGACTTGCCTTAAATGATGGATGAATTTTTATGGAAGAAATTCAAAGAAAAATGGAAGAAATTCAGTTTTAATTGCATGTGGTAAATGCTGAAAATTTCAGCATTAACACTATGATATGGCCGATTTTTTTCAAGGGTGGAAGGGAGGATTTTTATGTCTCAAACTTTATGACATATTGTGACTATTTTGGCATGATTTAATAATTGATTATTTGGCACATGTTTAAAGTGTTTTTTTCAGAATATCCATGTCATCAAATGATGACAACAATGAGCCAATCAAAAGGTGCCAAGTAAGCAATGACTAAATGATGGTCCAATGGAGTGATGCCAAGTAAGCAAAATGTTGTCACTATGATGTCTCACACTCTCTCAAGAAATTAAAAGGAAAGTTTCAAGAGGGGAGAAGAGGTATAGGGGACGGCTGGACTTGATTAAAAAGAGAAGAGAAGAACAAACAAAAGCAACACCAAGAATCATATTCAAAAGTGATCAAAGTGCAAAAGCTTCCTTCTCCTACACTTTCTTTCTTTCTTCTCTTGTAATAAGCCTATTGTATTTGATTTCGTTCATCCTTGAATAGGCTTCATAGAAACCACCATTCATATATCTTTGTACAAGATTGATCAAGGTGTGATCAATCTTCATTCTTACGAGGTGGTGGTGTTCATGTGAATTGTACTCACAATACAAGGTTTGTAAAGGGTTGGAGTTAAGGTGTAACTCTATCAACCCTGCGGTAAGGTGTACTGCGTGTGTGAAATTAGTGTGAACCAAGGAAGGTGTTCCTTGAAGACTGGAGTAGGTTGTTTATAACCGAACCAGTATAAAATTCTTGGTGCAATTTACTTTCTGCATTTACGTTTCAGTTTCTGCGCTGTTTACTTATATTGTTGACGTTCGCAAAAATAGTAAACGTTTTCTAAAAATTATAAAATTTTCCATAAACATACATAAACGTTCTAGGGTTAATTTGGCACAAGTTTCAACCCTTTTGGACAAGTATAAGTCATCCAAACATCAAAAGTTCTGAGACTAGTGCAGTCTGATTTTCAGACTTGCAAAGGTTGAGACTTTGGGTGTATTTGACCTACTTCCCAAAAGAATTTTCAAAAACTGTTTCAACCCATTTCAATATAGTGTGTGAGGAGTTATTGGTCAAATTTTCAGATCATTTGGACATTCACACAAATAGGAATTAATTTTTCAAAACCATCTACCGTTTCTGGCAGAATTGCACAATCTGAGTGCCAACGGTTTTTGAAGGGGTTAAAGGTTGAATTTTGATTTGAAAGTTTTAGGGGACCCTCACAACATCTGAGGCTAAGTTCTCTCAAAATTTCATAATTTTTGGAGACCTCTAACCTAGTTTTTAAATCGTTTTAAAACTGGTACTGAAAACAGAATCTGTTTTCAGAACTTGAATTGGTTAGGGTTAAAGAAATTTTAAAAACCTTATTTTCCGCACCACCTATTCAACCCCCCCCTTCTAGTGGTGCCTTGCAGATCCTACAAGTGGTATCAGAGCGCAGGAATACTCACGACAAGGAATCCAACGATTCAGTGAGATGGCATCCACAAATCTCAAAACCGAACAAGAAGGTATGTCAAGCCAAAGGCCTCCACTCTTTGACGATGAGTCTTTTATTCAATGGAAACTTAGGATGAAATTATTTCTTATGGCTATAGACATAGACCTTTGGTCAATAATTGAAGATGGTCCATATGTCCCGTCTAAATTGTCCATTGTAGATGGAGTCACACTAGAAGTAATTAAAACAAGACAAGACTATACTAATGAAGACAAAAAGAAACTGAGTATGAATGCTAAGGCCATGCAATTACTCTTAAATGGCTTAAGTAAGAGTGAGTCTAGTTATGTGTCCAATTGTTCGAGTGCACAAGAAATGTGGAGAATCTTAGAAATGAAACACGAAGGCACGAGTCAAGTCAAAGAGTCTAAAATTAATATGCTTATGTCTACTCTTGAGTCTTTCAAGTTGTTGCCTAATGAGTCAATTGTTGATATGGATCTTCGTTTGACTAACATCTATAACTCTCTTGAGTCTCTTGGTAAGGCCTTTACAACGCAGGAAAAAGTACAGAAAGTCCTACGGAGCCTCCCTTCAGAATGGGATCCTAAAGTGACTGCCATAGAAGAAAGCAAGGAGACTAAGTCAATAAAAATGGAAGAACTCATCGGTTCACTAAAAGTGTATGAAAACAAACTCATTATTCGGAAATCGGAATCAACCAAACAAGGTAAGACAATTGCTTTTAAATCAAATGAATACGTCTCCCCTCCCTCCGATCACATAGATGATAGTGATTCCGAATCGGAAAATGATGACTTAATTCTATTGGCAAAGGGACTAAGAAGATTCATGAGAAAATCATTTAGAAATAAAAACAAGGGCACTACATCTAAGAGAAATAGAAACAAGTCAAATGATAAAGACGTTAAATGTTATGAATGCGGCAAACTCGGACACTTATCATATGACTGCCCAAACAAAGAAAAGCAAACTAATAAGTACCCTGACAAGGAGCGGAACAAAAATAGACCCGTCTCAGATCCTAAACAAAGGAAACGTGCACTAAAGGCCTCCACATGGAGTGACTCATCAGACTCTGAAACTGAGACCGAAGAGGAGACCGCTCAAGTTTGCTTCGCTTCAAAGGCGTCTAATGAGGTATCATCCGATTCTGACTCTGACTCTGAACCTTCTTATGATGATCATTTTAGTCAGTATCTTGAATTACACAAATTTACTAAGACTCTCGCAAAAGAAAAGAAACGTTTAATTGAAGACAAGAAACTGTTAGAATCTTCTAACGAGAATCTTGTCGCTCAATTAAGCGATTCAAAGAAAGAGTCTTCATGTGTCATCACTGCATTAAAAACCGAGATCTCATCATTGACTTCTCAAAATAATGAAATGAAATCCGAGATTTCAAATTTGAAATCAAGGAATACAGACTTAGAGAAAATGATGAAACAATTCGATACAGGGTCAAACATGTTGCATCGCATCATATTATCACAAAAGCATGACAGTGACAAAACTGGATTGGGATACGTTGATACTAACGAAGTATCAACCAAACCAACCAAGTTTGTTGTGTCTAAAAAGGTAGACACCCCTAAAGTAGCGTCTAAGATGACGCAGAAAGCACCCCCTTTCACACGCCCCACTCCCTCATATCATGTGAAATATAATGTTGTACCATATAGATATGAGAAGAAGAGATCAATGCATACACGGAATACATATCATCCACGCACCACACACGCACACACAAGGACATATCACAAACGTCCTTCATACAATGAGTATAGGGGAGTCCTTGGGCAAAGACCCAAAGTACATGCACCACATGTATACTATGTCACACATTCATCCACTTTCTAGCCATATGATAGACCGAGAAGGATCACCCAAGTATGGGTACCAAAAGGTACCTTTACTAAAAGGTGATTAACTAACTCGAAAGGACCCAAAATTAAAAGGGTACCTAAATCACCTTTTTACATTGCAGGGAGACCACTCATCAAAAGACACATCAATAAAGTGGTTCCTTGATAGTGGTTGCTCGAGACACATGACAGGTGACCCGAGCCTCTTCTCCAAATTAAAGAAAGTCACAAAAGGCGGATCCGTGACTTTTGGAGACAACAATGAAGGCAAGATCATTGGTAAAGGTACGATTGGAAATCCGAATACACTCCAAATCTCCAACGTGTTTTTGGTAAGCAACTTATCTTACAATCTTCTTAGTATTTCTCAATTTGTTGACAATGGTTTCGATGTGTGTTTTACTCACCCTTATTGTAATATAATAGATAAAAATGGAGAAACCGTTTTAAAAGGAAAACGTGAAGGAAACATATTCACACTATCTATGGATGATGTAGTAGACGCTAAAGTTAAATGCTTTATGTCAAATGAACCCAATGTGAATTTGTGGCATAGACGTCTAGGACACATAGGTATTTCTACACTAGAAAAATTGCAACGAAAGAGCCTAGTACGGGGATTGCCTAAGCTTGATTTAGACAACTTTCAGTTGTGTGAATCTTGCATAAAAGGCAAACAAACACGTGAGTCACTTAAGCCTAAAAATGAGATAAGCACGACTAGAATACTAGAACTATTGCATATCGATTTGTTTGGTCCTAGTCGTACTACAAGCCTTGGTGGGCGTCACTATGCATGTGTACTTGTTGATGACTTTTCTCGTTATACTTGGACTTTATTTCTTGCACATAAGGATGATAGCGCCGTAGAAATCGCTAAATTAATTAAACAACTAGAAAATCAATACGGCGTAAATGTGAAAAGAATAAGAAGCGATAGAGGCGGTGAGTTTAAAAATAAAGAGATGATTTCATTTTGTGAAGAAAAAGGAATTAAGCATGAGTTTTCGCCACCTAGAACTCCACAATTAAATGGAGTAGTAGTAGAAAGAAAGAATCGAACACTACAAGAAATCGCTAGAACCATGCTTTGCGAAAATAAATTGCCTAGGTTTTTGTGGGCGGAAGCCGTAAATTGTGCATGCTATATTGTAAATCGCCTATCTATAAGAAAGAAAATAAACAAGACGCCTTACGAAATTTTGAATGATCGTATGCCTAAGATAGATTATTTTCGTGTGTTTGGATGCAAATGTTTTGTCTTGAATACAAAAGATAACTTAGATAAATTTGAATCCAAATCAATTGAGTGCATTTTTATTGGATATTCCATTAATTCAAAAGCATATAGATGTTATGATCCTCTCACTAGACAAATCATAGAATCTATTCATGTTAAATTCAATGAATTTGGAGAAGTTGATAAAGAAAAGGAATATGATGATGATTTTGAATTGAAACCCGCTTTAGATGAAGAAAATGATTCCTTTGATATGCATGAGATGAATGAAACACTAGAAATGCATGATCATATAGAAATGCATGATAACTTAGAAAATAATCAACCAAGATGGCATAGAGATCACCCACATGATCTCATCATAGGCGA
This sequence comes from Eustoma russellianum, assembly GCA_036186865.1. Classification (NCBI taxonomy): domain Eukaryota; kingdom Viridiplantae; phylum Streptophyta; class Magnoliopsida; order Gentianales; family Gentianaceae; genus Eustoma; species Eustoma russellianum. Next base: position 16,791,435 of record AP025049.1, read on the forward strand.
CATCACTCACGGTGTGCGACCACGCAGAAGAATCACTTCGGATGAAATAAATGAATTTCATGCTATGATTTCTGAAATTGAGCCTAAGAATGTGCATGATGCTTTGAGTGATTCATCTTGGATTGATGCTATGCATGACGAACTTAATCAATTCGTTAGAAATGATGTATGGGATTTAGTGCCACGACCACAAGATTAGACAATAATAGGCACAAAGTGGGTGTTTAGGAACAAAATGAATGAAGAAGGAAAAGTCGTTAGAAATAAAGCAAGACTCGTAGCTCAAGGATATAATCAAGAAGAAGGAATAGACTACGATGAAACATTTGCACCTGTAGCACGTTTAGAAGCTATACGACTTTTACTTGCTATTGCTTGCATGAAAGATTTTAAATTGTATCAAATGGACGTCAAAAGTGCTTTTCTAAACGGATTTATACAAGAAGAAGTATACGTGAAGCAACCACCCGGTTTTGAAGATTTGAAACATCCTGATCACGTGTACAAATTAAAGAAGGCACTATATGGACTAAAGCAAGCGCCTAGAGCATGGTATGATCGTTTTGCTACTTTTCTTTTAGAAAATAATTTTAAGCGTGGTACTATAGATAGTACACTATTTTTGAAACAAGAAAAATCAGATTTACTTATTATTCAAATTTACGTAGATGATATTATCTTTGGTTCTACCTCACATAGACTTGTTAAGGATTTTGAAAATTGTATGAAAGCTGAATTTGAAATGTCTATGGTTGGTGAACTTAATTATTTTCTTGGCTTGCAGATTAAGCAAACGAGTAAAGGAATTCACATAAGCCAAGCTAAGTACGTAAACGACATGATCAAGAAGTTTAATTTTGAAAATTTGAAACCATCCCCCACGCCTATGAGTGTCACTACTAAATTAGACAAAGATGAACATGGTAAAGATGTTGATAATGGATTATATAGATCTATGATAGGCTCTTTACTATATTTAACTGCTAGTAGGCCTGACATCATGTTTAGCGTATGCATGTGTGCTCGTTTTCAAAGTCAACCTAAGGTCTCACACTTAAATGCGGTAAAAAGAATATTTCGCTATATTAAGCACACGCCCACCTTAGGTATTTGGTACGATAAGGATTCTACATTCGACTTACATGCTTATACTGATGCAGATTATGGTGGCTGCAAAATAGATAGAAAAAGCACAAGCGGAACTTGCCAATTTATAGGAAATTCCCTCATTTCATGGTTTTCCAAAAAGCAAGCAAGTGTTGCTTTGTCCACTACTGAGGCTGAGTATATGGCTCTTAGCCTTTGTTGCACACAGTTGTTGTGGATAAAACAACAACTTTCGGATTTTGGAATTACCGTAGATAAAATTCCTATATATTGTGATAGTATGAGTGCCATAAATTTGTCTAAGAACCCCGTATTACACTCTAAGGCTAAGCATATAGAAGTTCGCTATCATTTTCTTCGTGATCACGTTAACAATGGTAATATTGTCATAGATCACGTGCGCACAGAATCACAAGTAGCGGATATATTTACTAAGGCCTTAAATCAAGCCACATTTGAATCTCTCCGTTCTAAATTAGGCATGCTTCCTGTTGATGTGATTTAATGCGATATTATTTGATTTACTTTTCTTTTTGACAGGAATCTTTTGATTAACTTTCCAAAATAAAGGGGGAGAGAGAAGCATGATTTAAGGGGGAGAGAGAAAGATTTAAGGGAGAGAGATCACTGATTGATCCTAATTGCATGAATCCAGGGGGAGCCGGATTTGAAATTCGAAATTCAAATTTCAAATCTGTGCATAATTCAAGGGGGAGAGATAACACTTAAATCATGTACACTAGTTATTTTGAAAATCATCAAAAGGGGGAGATTGTAGAAATATGAGGGTTTGAGTGATTTCAAAATAAAGAAATTTGAATACATATATATATATATATATATATATATATATAAACGATGGATATATATATATATATATACACAAGTGTACATGTATGCATGATAACTTGCCTTATTTAGCATATATATTATGTTGCTGTACTAACGAGCCATGAAGCTTTAAAGCTTACATCATATGGGGAACATTTGTTGAGTTTATACTATTTTCAGGTGCCACAATTAATGAACTAAATTAGTTCATTAAGTGAAGTACTTAGTTTAATAAACTAAGTAGTTCATTAAAGGAAGATGCATTTGGAAAAGACATGAAGGCAACATAAGCTATGGAAGGAAAGTTCTCTCCTCCTCCCCACATCATTTCACACGCCTTATATACATAGTATATATATATTTTCAGATTTTTTTTAAAAAGACACATATACATTTATTCCAACGTACTATCGACACGTTATATATCTTACGAACGTACGTTTACGTCACACCACTATACTTAACTCATATTTATGAGTATATTCAGATCTTATATCATATGATATAAGATATGGTGATGACAAATTAAATACGACACGATAAAAGGTTCTAAACCGAAATTTGTCGTATCGGGCGATACCGAAACTTCGCCAACGTGTCACGTACTTGCCATAAATAAATGGCCAGCCCATATACATCAAAATTTATCAAAAATTTCGTGCCATACACTGTACATTGAGACAAAAATACTTTCCATGTTGGCACACACAAATCATCCCACATTTAGGCCAAAATGTGAAGATTCCAATTTTATTTTTGTCACATGTTTATGGTACCACTTTAAATCAGCGAAGTGCTGAAAATTAAAGTATATGTTATATATATTATGTATAACATAATATATATAGCATGTGCAAAAGTTGGAATTTAAATTAGAGGAAAATCGGGTAATCGATAGATATCGAAAATTCGGTTTTCTACGCACTTGACATGGAACGTTTTTCTTGAACATGATGTGGCACGTATCTAGACACTTTTTACATATAATATACATCTTAAAGTGTTCTAGAAAATTAAACTAAGGGCTGATTGGAATATTACATGTGTGTAATATTAAATGTGCACTATTTTACAAAGTTAGCAAAAATAAATTTCAGCACATGCATATACACATCAAAACGTCACCCTAGCTGAGATGGAGCACATGTGGAGCCTTGTTGGCATGTTGATTGGTCAAGGATCAATCATACAATGTTGATGAATCAAAGAGAGAAGCTACAAAAGGTAAGTTTTCAACATACACCTCTCTTATGTCACATGCTGAAAATTTCAGCATGTCACACTAGTGTTGGACGATTTCTTCATCATTAAGGAGTATATTTTGTTAATTTTGCATTAAGGAATAAATCAAATGAGTTATGGAAATGATTTGAAATGTATTTAGTGTGATATTCTTTATATCACACATGCTGAAATTTTTCAGCATGTGTGAAAATGGTGTGGCCGAATTTCATCCCCTTTTGGTGTCCAAATTCATTCTCAAACTTGTAGCAAGACTTGCCTTAAATGATGGATGAATTTTTATGGAAGAAATTCAAAGAAAAATGGAAGAAATTCAGTTTTAATTGCATGTGGTAAATGCTGAAAATTTCAGCATTAACACTATGATATGGCCGATTTTTTTCAAGGGTGGAAGGGAGGATTTTTATGTCTCAAACTTTATGACATATTGTGACTATTTTGGCATGATTTAATAATTGATTATTTGGCACATGTTTAAAGTGTTTTTTTCAGAATATCCATGTCATCAAATGATGACAACAATGAGCCAATCAAAAGGTGCCAAGTAAGCAATGACTAAATGATGGTCCAATGGAGTGATGCCAAGTAAGCAAAATGTTGTCACTATGATGTCTCACACTCTCTCAAGAAATTAAAAGGAAAGTTTCAAGAGGGGAGAAGAGGTATAGGGGACGGCTGGACTTGATTAAAAAGAGAAGAGAAGAACAAACAAAAGCAACACCAAGAATCATATTCAAAAGTGATCAAAGTGCAAAAGCTTCCTTCTCCTACACTTTCTTTCTTTCTTCTCTTGTAATAAGCCTATTGTATTTGATTTCGTTCATCCTTGAATAGGCTTCATAGAAACCACCATTCATATATCTTTGTACAAGATTGATCAAGGTGTGATCAATCTTCATTCTTACGAGGTGGTGGTGTTCATGTGAATTGTACTCACAATACAAGGTTTGTAAAGGGTTGGAGTTAAGGTGTAACTCTATCAACCCTGCGGTAAGGTGTACTGCGTGTGTGAAATTAGTGTGAACCAAGGAAGGTGTTCCTTGAAGACTGGAGTAGGTTGTTTATAACCGAACCAGTATAAAATTCTTGGTGCAATTTACTTTCTGCATTTACGTTTCAGTTTCTGCGCTGTTTACTTATATTGTTGACGTTCGCAAAAATAGTAAACGTTTTCTAAAAATTATAAAATTTTCCATAAACATACATAAACGTTCTAGGGTTAATTTGGCACAAGTTTCAACCCTTTTGGACAAGTATAAGTCATCCAAACATCAAAAGTTCTGAGACTAGTGCAGTCTGATTTTCAGACTTGCAAAGGTTGAGACTTTGGGTGTATTTGACCTACTTCCCAAAAGAATTTTCAAAAACTGTTTCAACCCATTTCAATATAGTGTGTGAGGAGTTATTGGTCAAATTTTCAGATCATTTGGACATTCACACAAATAGGAATTAATTTTTCAAAACCATCTACCGTTTCTGGCAGAATTGCACAATCTGAGTGCCAACGGTTTTTGAAGGGGTTAAAGGTTGAATTTTGATTTGAAATTTTTAGGGGACCCTCACAACATCTGAGGCTAAGTTCTCTCAAAATTTCATAATTTTTGGAGACCTCTAACCTAGTTTTTAAATCGTTTTAAAACTGGTACTGAAAACAGAATCTGTTTTCAGAACTTGAATTGGTTAGGGTTAAAGAAATTTTAAAAACCTTATTTTCCGCACCACCTATTCAACCCCCCCCCCCTTCTAGTGGTGCCTTGCAGATCCTACACACAACCTGTTAGGGAGGAATGGAATGACTTCTATGAAGAGGAAGAGGTTGAGGAGGTATACCCAAGACCTCAAGGCCGAATACAACCTAGGAGGTATGTACCCCAAGAGGATGATTATTTGAAAACCAAAATAAACATTCCACCCTTTTATGGTAAAAGTGACCCTGAAGCTTACATTGAGTGGGAGAGAAAAGTTGACATGATCTTTTCCTATACCAACTATACCGAGTTGCAAAAAGTGAGATATGCAAGTATAGAGTTCTTGGAATATGCCTTGATTTGGTGGGACCAAACTCAAAGTGTAAGAAGAAGGACTAGACAACCCACAATTGGAACTTGGGATGAGATGAAATATGAGATGAGAAAGAAATTCATTCCAGAATCTTACGAGAGATCCATGTTCCAAAAGTTGCAATGCCTAACTCAAGGAAATAAAAGTGTGGATGAATACTTTAAGGAGTTAGAAAGTTTGTTGATAAAAACTGATACTGAAGAAACTGAGGAGGCAACCATGGCTCGGTTTTTGGGAGGTCTTAATAAGGAGATTGGGTTTCAACTTGAACTCACTACCTATGTTGATCTAAATTCCATGGTTCACAAAGCTGAGAAAATTGAGCGGCAATTAAAGGTACGTTCTTCTACTAGTGGATTTGGTTTAGAACTAATACTTCTTCTTTTTCTAAAGTGCAGCCTAGGTCTAATGGTAATGGAGGAGCACGGCCAAGTTCAAACACCCCCGGCCAAAACAGCCAGAACACTCCAAATAAACCACACTTCACTCAAAGGACCAATGGTGCAAATCTAGGTCAAAATGACAAAGGCAAAGGCAAGGCAAACCCTCCAAGGACAAGGGAGATTGAGTGTTTTAAATGTAGAGGGAGAGGGCATTATGCAAGGGACTGCCCTAATGCCAAGAAAGTGTTGTACCTTGAGGAAACAAATGAATTCTATTCAGAAGAGGAGGAAGAAGAAGCCACAAAGGAAGAATACCAAGAGGACTCAGCTGAGGAGATAAAGAGTGATGAAGAGGGTGCATATAGGGACTTTCTTGTGGTAAGAAAAGCCTTAAGTGCACACATGAAGGAGGAAGAAGAAAGCTTGCAAAGGGAGAACATTTTCCACATCCATTGTTTGGTAAAAGGCAAAACTTGCACTTTAATTATTGATAGTGGTTCATGTGCTAATGTTGCAAGTATTGAACTTGTTAGAAAGCTAGATTTACCTATGATTGATCATTCCCATCCCTATAGGTTATCTTGGCTAAATGATTGTGGTGAGATTCATGTGTCTAAACAAGTTCTGATTTCTTTATCTATGGGCGGCTACAAAGATGAAATTTTGTGTGATGTAGCTCCTATGCATGCTAGTCATATTTTGTTAGGTAGACCTTGGCAATTTGACAAGCATGTTATTTATGATGGTAGATTGAACATGTATGCTTTTACTTTTAATGGCAAAAAGTTTAAGTTGCATGCATTGTCTCCACATAAAGTTTATGAGGATGCTAAGAGGATGAAAAAGAACCATTCAGATCCTAAGGAAAAGGAGGCTGAAAAAAGGTTCTTAGAGGCTCTTAAAAAGGAGAGAAGAAGCCTTTTGGAGGCCACAAACTCCTCGGCCAAGGGTACACAACCCACGGCCCAAATCAGTCCACCCTCACCCACGGTTCAAACACTTTCACAAGCATCCACCCCACAAATTTCACGTCCACCTAAGAAGCATGCTTTCTTTGCAAAATCTCGTGAAGTTACACATGCATTGTATGATAATAAAACTGTTTTGGTGATGCTTTACAAAGATAGTGTTGCATGCTTGTTTTCTAAGAATGACTTACCATCTACCTTGCCTAGTGGTGTTGTTTCTTTGTTGGAAGAATTTGCAGATTTGTTTCCCGAGGAGGAACCACATGGGTTGCCACCTTTAAGAGGGATTGAGCACCACATTGACTTTATTCCAGGGGCTGTCCTACCTAATAGGCCAGCTTATAGGGCCAATCCAGAGGAAACAAAGGAAATACAAAGGCGAGTGGAGGATCTCTTGGCCAAGGAGAAGGTAAGGGAAAGTATGAGTCCAAGTGCAGTGCCAGTCATCCTTGTTCCAAAAAAAGACGGCATTTGGAGGATGTGTACAGATTGTAGGGCCATCAACAAAGTCACTGTAAAGTATAGGTATCCCATTCCTAGACTTGATGATATGCTTGATATGTTGCATGGTTCACAATGGTATACGAAAATTGATTTGAAAAGTGGTTACTTTCAAGTGAGGATAAGAGAGGGTGATGAATGGAAAACAGCTTTTAAAACTAAATTTGGATTGTATGAATGGTTAGTTATGCCTTTTGGGTTAACTAATGCACCTAGTACATTCATGAGACTAATGAATGAAGTTTTGAGAGCTTTTATTGGGAAGTTTGTTGTGGTTTATTTTGATGACATCTTGATCTATTCTAAAACCTTAGAAGAGCATTTAGATCACATAAGAGCTGTTTTTGAAAAGCTAAGAAAAGAAAAACTTTATGCTAACTTTAAAAAATGTTCTTTTTGTTTGGACAAAGTTGTTTTTCTTGGTTTTGTAATCAGTTCTGCAGGGATTGAAATGGATCAAGACAAGGTTAAATCCATCCTTGAATGGCCTACACCAAAGAGTGTGGGAGAAGTGAGGAGCTTTCATGGTTTGGCAGGTTTTTATAGGCGATTTGTCAAAGACTTTTCAACCGTAGCCGCACCATTGAATGAGATAGTCAAGAAGGAGGTTGGATTCCATTGGGGGGAAGCCCAACAAAGGGCGTTTGATGAGCTTAAAAGACGTCTCACTACAGCACCTATCTTGAAGTTGCCAAACTTTGATGATACATTTGAGATAGAGTGTGATGCAAGTGGCGTAGGAATTGGAGCTGTTCTAACCCAAGGTAAGCATCCTATTGCTTATTTTAGTGAAAAGTTGAAAGGTGCTGCATTGAACTATCCTACTTATGATAAGGAGTTGTATGCTTTGGTAAGGTCCTTACAAACTTGGCAACACTACTTGCAACCCAAAGAGTTTGTCATTCATACTGATCATGAAAGTTTAAAGTACCTTAAGAGTCAAGGAAAACTGAATAAGAGGCATGCAAAGTGGGTTGAGTTTATTGAGCAATTTCCTTATGTCATTAAGTATAAGCAAGGAAAAGATAACATAGTTGCTGATGCTTTGTCTAGAAGGTATACTTTGATTACTAAGTTGTCTTCACACTTGCTTGGATTTGAATTTGTTAAGGAGTTGTATAAGGATGATTCTGATTTTGCTTCCATTTATGATGCATGTGTTGATTCTCCTTTTGGTAAATTTTATTTGCATGATGGCTATTTGTTCAAGGAGAAACGATTATGCATTCCTAAGGGATCAATGCGTGAATTGTTGGTTAAGGAAGCACATGGGGGCGGGTTAATGGGACACTTTGGAGTTTTTAAAACTTTAGAAACTTTAAAGGAACATTTCTTTTGGCCTCACATGAAATCAGATGTTGCAAAGGTTTGTAGTAGTTGCATCACTTGTAGGCAGGCTAAGTCCAAAACACAACCTCATGGTTTGTACACACCCTTGGACGTACCTAGTGCACCTTGGGAGGACATTTCTATGGACTTTGTTCTTGGCTTACCTAGATCAAAAGGTGGTAGAGATAGTGTCTTTGTTGTGGTAGACAGATTCTCTAAGATGGCACACTTTATTGCTTGTCACAAAGTAGATGATGCTTCTTACATTGCAAATCTATTCTTTAAAGAAGTTGTTAGGTTGCATGGCATGCCTAAAACAATTGTTAGTGATAGGGACAGTAAATTCTTGAGTCATTTTTGGCGTGTGCTTTGGAGCAAGTTGGGAACTAAGCTTTTGTTTTCTACTACTGCACATCCACAAACAGATGGCCAAACTGAGGTAGTAAATCGGACCTTGTCACAAATGTTGCGTGCTTTAATCCAAAGCAATCTGAAAAATTGGGAAGAATGTTTACCACATATTGAGTTTGCTTACAATAGGGCCGTTCATAGTGGGTCTTTGTATTCCCCTTTTGAAGTTGTCTATGGTTTTCTACCCCATTCCCCACTTGATTTGTTGTATATTCCAATTGATGAGCGTACTAGCATGGATGGTAAACAACGAGCTGAAATGATCAAAAAGTTGCATGAAAAAGTTAAACTTCAACTTGAACGAAAGAATAGACAGTATGCCAAACAAGCTAACAAGCATAGAAAAGATGTTGTGTTTTATCCTGGAGATCTTGTTTGGTTGCATTTAAGGAAGGAACGATTTCCTAAGGAGAGGAAGTCCAAGCTTATGCCTAGAGGAGATGGACCTTTTAAGGTCATTCAAAAGGTTGGTCCAAATGCTTACGTGCTTGATCTTCCTCCAGACAGGTATGGTTCAGTTTCCAACACCTTCAATGTAAGTGATCTTTCCCCTTTTGAGCATTTTTATCTTGATGATTCGAGGGCGAATCCTTTTGAGGAGGGGGGGATTGATGAGGCTGAGGAGCAGCCCCCTAATGAGGAGCTTGCACAAGGTGCCCTTAACCATAAGGGACCTTTGACAAGGAGCCAAACCAAGAGGATTAATGGTCTTCAACTTGGTTTTGATGTTGGCTCCTTCCTAACCAAACATGTGCAAGATGAACCAATGGATGTTCCTCCTAAATGGGTGCTCATTGTTGAGCTTAAGAGCTGATTATCCAATGATAGTCAGTCCGCTTGTTGGTGCCGTTTCTGTGGCTTTTAGTTGTCTTTTCGTTTGCTTCTTTTAAAGTTTGTTTAGAATACTTATGTTTGGTGTATGAGTGTGTTTTGTAGGTGTTACAAGTCTTGGATCAAACGTTTTGAGCTTTGGAAAGGAGGGCTTCTCAGATTTGGACCAAGCTTGTCCATACAAGGCTGTTTTGTGATTTTGGGCTTTCAAACGAGATTGGGAGTGCATGGAACCAGATGGACCTTGAAGTAGACTTAATTTGGAGCAACTTTCATGTTTTGGGTTTTGTCAAAATCAGTCCACAAAAATAGTTACAAGAGTTGCAAGGAAGAAGTCCAAAACAAGCCCAATTGTGCAAATTAGGGTTTCCGTCTTCTTGAGAGGGTGGCAGCCGCCTAGGCATCTTCAAGTGCAATTAAGAGAGCTTCTAGAATGTCATAAATCAGATTGGAATGATTGGAATGAATTATGGAGCCATAATTGAAGATTTGGAAGCAAATAAGGAGATAATTCAAGTGAGGGAAACTTACCAAAATTAAGAAATCTGATTTGGTATCTCAAGGGGGCTGAATGGCGTTTTAATGGAGGCAATGGATGCACAAGGCAAGTTTTAGAATGATGGTTAATAATGCAATAATTGGTGATTGAGACAATAATTGAGGATTTGCCAAGAGAAGGGAACTTACCTAAATTAACAAAATTCAGCTTCTTGCATAACAAAGGAAGGAGGTGCCAACATGGGGTCTTCCCAAGAAACCCTAGCCGTTTTTATGAGAGTGTTTTACAAGACTTGTAATCATATAAAGATCACTTAGCATTTCTTTGAGTAGTTAGACTATTTTTCATCTTTGAACTAAAAACCCTAGTGTTTTATGTTATCTTTTGTTCTTGAGTTTTCTTGAATAAAAGTTTGTGTTTTTCCTTTGGTTTACACATATCTAAATCAAGGCTAGACCCAATTAAGGATTGTGTGTTCCTTGTTGGTGATCCACAATCCAAGGATTAGGAGTGACTGGTTGGATTGAGCGGATTGAAACACACATAACCAAACGAATTTGGAGGCTTGAAGGAAAGTGGTTGCTTGGCACCATTGTCCATCACATTCAAGGCTTGAAGGACATTTGGAGAGTGAAGAAAGATCGGGACAACATTAACATACGAACCATATTCGTATCACATAACATCTTAGCCTAAGTAACAATGTACCAAGTATTCGATGAACCATTAAATGCAACATGCATGAGTATGCACATGTGATGTATCATGATAAAAATGAGGATAAGTTCTTTCTTTCTGTGTTTCAAAACATCATCGTCAGTAAAAACAAGAGAGTGTTCAGATCTATTCTATCTGGATCTAAGGCGGTCATATTCTTCCCTTTGAATCTATTATTTCCGGATCCGAAAACGGTCACATCATCAATCATGGTCATCAGGTCTATTCTCTCCGGGCATGTACGGTCGTAATCGTCATAATCAAGTCTATTCTCTCTGGGCCTGTACAGTCATAATCATCATAATCAGGTCTATTCTCTCCGGGCCTGAACGGCCATAATCATCAGATCAATTAACCCCGGATCTGGAGCGGATCATGCTGGCCTGAAATATACGGTACCGATGGAAAGCGTTCTTTTCAAAACGGAATCTTTTCTTTAAAAACTCTTTTTCGTCATTCTTTGTCATAAAGCCAGTTCCATAAATCATGTAAGTGACGATGATGTAATGTATGACATGCACTATGCAATTCGTGATAATATGTATCACATTCATACAAATACGATCTTATTCTTTAGGCTAGAAAATTTCCAGAATTATCGTTCCATTTGCACGGCCTCGAAACCTCATATTTTAGGCCCACTATCACGATTTCCTGACATACCTATGCATAAGGGTGTCTTTTCTACTTTCCATAAAAATTTCATAATGTTTCGAGACATGTAAGACCCTTAAGCTATTAAATTACTAAACAGGGTACTGCTGAATTCAGCAACGCAGTACCCCTTTCTTACCTTTCTTTCAAGCCCAATAAGTCTTATTTAATTTGGGCCAAACCTGGAAAATACTGCAAACATGCCACGAATTAATATTCATAATCCTCAAACCGTTCAAACAAGTCTAAACCACGAGAACGAAGTCCCCCAACTGGTTCCGTAATTCAGCCCAGTTTTTCCAGCTTAGTAGTGCTCACTTAATTTCAGTAGTTATCCCTTAAAATAATAATTTCAAGATGAATAATTTACATGGATATACTCATGTATGTCCTAAGTAATTGTCATAAAATTGCCAGAGTAATATAATAACTTTTAAGGGGTCACTTAATCACTTTTCAAAAAACAGGTACATGCTGATTCTGGAGTGACCAGTTTTACTACAAATTTAATTGTGACTAAACCGTAAGTCCTTTTTCAAAAATTCCAACTCCCAGACTTAGTAAACACATAGGGCTAGCAACCTACCAAAAATCAGCCCATTTGCATATTTTTATGTTCCATTTTCAGGTCAAATAATACGTCACTTAGATTCAGTCCAGTCCAATAATTCCAGCTTGACCAGTTTTACCAAAAATTCTATTAAGGATAAATCATAACTTATTTTACCAAAATTCCAACTCTCAGGTTTACTACCTATATCGGGCTAGTGTCCTACTTAAAATTAGCTTAATTTCATACTTCTAAGATCCATTTTCGGGACTTACAAACCGTCACATTATTCTGCCATGTTCCAGAAATTTCTATTTTTGTCACTTTTCCTTACTAAAAGTTTTCCAACTTGAGTTATTCTTCATAAATGGTTTACTAATCATCAAATACACCTTTTTAGCAAAAGCTTTGTAGGTTCTAATACATTCCAAAAGTTCACCTGCAGGTCACTTCAACAACGATTTTGAAGGTTACACATAGCACAACTTGAATTTGCACATTTTGTACATAGTAAGGTCTATTCATGGTACATCTAGTTTGTATGTCCCATAATCCCAAAAAACAGCCTGTTTTCACTCATATGCAAGAGCTTAAATTACACTTCCATAATGAACATATTACACCTATGTAGCGCCCCGCACCCGGCCTCGTCCGGATACGGTGCACCTGCCGTACTTCACTGAGGAGAGTACAAGGCGTCATGCATAACATGTGAACATCCATAACATAAGTCATGGATTCCCATGCTATCATTCAACATGGTAGTAAAATTTAGGCAGAATTAAAACTTTTCAAATCAAACATGCAGCACTAATTTACTGAGTTCCCAAAAGTAGTAGCACCCCAAATCATAACATAACCGAAAATCCAGAGAGTTTAAACATAGTCATATTACAAATCGTCTTGGCAGCACAAAAGTCCTTAGCTTAACTCTCTTCATACTCCTCGCCTACGGATAAGGTACTCTTGGCTCGTCCTCGATCCATTCTATCTTGGCATTCTCCGGCTCTGGGGAAAAATAAAGTGTGAGTGATAAAAATCACCCAGCAAGAATACAATAAACTAGCATGAAATACGTAAAGAATCATAACATGAATGTATTACCCAAAAAACCTCAAATAATCATAATTCATACCTGCTCTTGGATCATGTACTTACTTGACGTTCGGGTTAGGCATGTTTTAGGGAATGCTATATCATACCTGATCCTGGATCCTGAACTTACTTGTCATTCGTCTTAAGCAGCTTATTAGGAAATGCTTTAACAATAACTTATAACCATTAATTGTTACATGCAACATATGTTCATGATCGTGAATTATGCAAGATGCAATGCATGATGTCATGTCATGTCATGTCAAAACATCATTTTGGTCCCATAAAGTAACATGTCGTAAAAACAGAGTGTCAGATCAATTAACCCCGGATCTGAGCGGGTCCAGAGCAGATATCAGACCAATTAACCCCAGGCCTGAACGGGTCCAGAACAGATATCAGATCAATTAACCCCGGATCTGAGCGGGTCCAGAACAGATATCAGATCAATTAACCCCGGATCTGAGCGGGTCCAGAACAGATATCAGATCAATTAACCCCGGATCTGGGCGGATCCAGAACAGATATCAGATCAATTAACCCCGGATCTGAACGGGTCCAGAACATATCATATCATCAGACCAATTAACCCCGGGCCTGAAGTCGGGTTAGTCGCATGCTTGGCCGGCAAAGGAATCATGAAGCTTTCTTTAAAAACATGGGACCGTAAAACTTTTTCATGCATAACGAAAAGATAGTCGCTTGTAAAACTTGCTTGCATCATAAAATCCATGAAAATCAGTTTTGTGATCATGCATGATACATGCCGTGATATAAAATGCAAGCCATGACATGAATAATTGTATGCATTCCTTATAACATATCAACATACATGAATTTGGAAGCTAAGTATTTCCAAGACTTTTGTTTCACATTCATAGGGCGGTTGAGCTAACCAATTAGGTCTATTTCCATAATTCTTTTGTCGCAAATACGTTTGGTGGAATCTTAGATATGTGTCATAAAATTTCAGATTGTTTCAATAATCGTAAAGGGACTTATTTACTTACTTTCCGAACTGGTTTAGGTGTTGAAACTGAGCTGACAGATTTTACTAAAAATTCAATTGCGGTGAATCCGTAATTCGTTTTCCAGAAATTCCAACTCTCCTAAGTCATAAACATATGGAACTAGTATCCTACCGAAATTTAGCCCATTTGCATGTCTCTAAGTCCCTTTTCTGAGGCTAGAAATTCGTTACTAATTTCAGGTTGGCTCCAGTAATTTTCGTTGAGCAGTTTCACCAAATAATTCATTAAAAATAATCCATAACTTATTTTACCAAAATTCCAGTTGTCGTGTCTACTAAACTAATAGGATTATTACCATGCCAAAAATCAGCTTTATTGGTCATCTACAAGGTCCCTTTTTAAGTCAGTGAATAGAGGTCACCATTCTGCTCAGTTCCCGTTTTTCGGGTCTGACCAGTCTTACTAAATATTTTATTAAAAATTAACCATAGCTCATTTTACCAAAATTCCAGCTGGAATCTCCACTAAACTCATGGGGCTAGGTTTGTGCCAACAATCAGATCTATTGAAGGTTCACAAGGTCCTCTTTTAATACGTTGAAGTCAATAGTAAATTCTGCCCAGCTCCAGAATTTGTTACTGGAGTAGTTTTACCACGTAATTTCTTAAAAATAATCCTTAGCTTATTTTGACAAAATTCTACCTCTCACTTGTGCTACATTCATAAGGCTAACTTTGTACCAACAATTAGCTTCATTGAAGGTCTGTAAGGTCAGTTATTAAACCATCTAAAACGTCATCTATTCTGTCCAGTTCAAGAATTGCCAGCCTGGGCAGTTCCACAAAAACATTTATTAAAAATCATCCATGACCTATTTTACCACAATTCCAACTCTCACATTTGCTAAACACATAGGACTAACATCATACCGAAAACCAGTTTGATATCACGTTAGTAAGGTTCAGTTTAAGGTCACCCATCTCACTGTCCAATTTTGTCCAGCTCCAGTGGTTTGATATTTTACCCTCCTTTCATGTCAAGTGACCACTAATTATCTTGTGCTTATGAAATAACTTATTAGTCATCACATACACCCTTTTTCCTATGAGTGTCAAGATTTCATCCCTCATTTTGAGTCCTCTTTGCAACATGTCAAAACAGTGGGTAGTTTGTTCACAACCACTAGCATGCTTGTTCACAAAAGATGTTCTTTCTTGGATTCAATTCACCTTCATCTTCATCCTTTAGGCCGAAATTTAGGTGATACCAAGAACATATTTTCACAACACTTATTTAAGCATGCAACACATTCAAGTACCATGTTAGTCCAATCTTACCCAAACAACCTCATAAAATTCACATTTAACACATGCATGCTTTCTTAGGTCTTCACAAGTTTCATCCAAGAGTTAATCTAGCCTAGACTTACTTAAGTGGACCTTAATTCATCTTAAGACAGCCCCATTTCACTTTGCATGCAAGAAAAGATTGCATCTTTGAAAGAATTAGTCACATGCAAGATAATGTTCTTAAGAAATCACTAAGGTACAAACTTGAACTTAGTGTTTTCTTCTAAAGTTCACATCTTAGGAACATCTAAACCATTGAAGTCACTAATTCTTCAAATAAATCATAAGAGTCTAGTGTATAATTGCCTCTTCAAGCTAAAGCTCTTGCCTTTGCTTGGTTATGGAGTGAGTTTAGTTGAAATCCACCTCTTTCTTCACCCTTGTGTATACGGTTTTTGAAGGAGAAGAAGAAGATGGTTAGTCTCCATTCAATAGTGGAAATAGGATATATTTAAGACTAGAATATCTTACCAAAATGAGTTTTGAGTGAGGCTTCAAGTATCATAAGCTAACACCACCTAAGAGAGTTGAATGTTTTGCACCTATAGCCAAAAGGGGTCACGGTTGGTGGAGGGAGAAAACACCCTTATGAGCTTCATCAATTTGCATGAAGAAGTTACTTAATGGACTTAGAAGAAAACTTATCTAAACACTTCTTGAGCTTGAAGATGGAGCTTGGGTGAGGGCTTCTAGCCTTCAAGGGTGGAGGGACGTATAGCATGAGTTGGAAGGAAGGTGAAGAGTAGACCAAAGGTTCTTTCTTGACTTGTCTTCTAGAGAGAGTTTAAGATGTAGTATAATGAAGCTTCTAGGTTGTTTTAGGATAAATCTTTGTGGGGGATGGGAGAGGGAAAACCAACGGTTTAGGGGTGGCTAAGGGGGACAAGGGTCCTCATGTGGGTGCTTAAAAGAAAGGAACTTTTCTTGGGTCTTACATTTGACCCTCCTTTTGGTCTCTTATCTCTGCATGCTTAATATTTTATTTTGTCTTGTCTCATGCATGCTTCTCATTATTGTATTCTTTAAATTTAAGACATCTTAAGAGGGTTAAGACCAAGGAGCCTTCTTGAACTCCTTGGTGATCGAATTCCTTGTTTTTTTTTGTATTGGGTATTTCTTATACCTTATAGTTCATGCTTGTTTTCATTTTCTTTATTTTATTATTTTCCATGATTATCATATGTATGTATATTGTAGGATGTACAATATGTAAGTCTCTTAAACATATATCAGTGTACATGTATCCGCATATATACACATATATACACACCTATGTGTACATATTGCATATACTCCCTTTTTATGTACACACATATATATACACGTGCATGATAATATATATATGCATGCCTATACGTACATGCATTAGATATATATACCTTTCTATGTATACGGATGTAGGTACGTATACATTTCATACGCATATATCATATACACGCACATACATATATAGTGGTATGTATTGTTCCTATATTTCATGTATCACTTTCTTGAAATTCCCTTATTTAATTATTTAGTAACATTTCAAAAGTATTTAAATAAAGAGTGTTAAGTAACACGCGCTTTAAAGAAATTATCGCTTCCATTCCGTCACTTATTCTTAGTTTTCAAGTACATGTCGTTGGGGTACAACATCCTCCCCCCTTATCATAAGTTTCGTCCTCGAAACTTTCGAACTAGTCAAAAAGATGCGGATACCTACTCCTCATATCTTCCTCAGTTTCCCATGTTGCTTCTGCCTCCGAATGATGCCTCCATTGTACCTTTACCATGGGTATGGATCTTTTTCTTAAGGCCTTCTCCTTTCGATCAACGATCTTTATAGGCTCTTCCTCATAAGATACATCCTCATCAACTTTCAACTGTTGATCTTCAAGGATGTGGCTGGGTCATATACATATCGGCGAAGTTGGGAAACATGGAATACATCATGTAACTGGGAGAGAGATGGTGGCAACGCCAAGCGGTATGCAACTTCGCCCACTCTCTCAAGTATCTCATAAGGTCCAACGAATCTTGGGCTTAGCTTTCCTTTGATGCCAAATCTTTTAACACCCTTAGTCGGAGAAACCTTTAGAAAAACTTTCTCTCCTTCTTGGAACTCCAAAGGTCTCCTTCTTTCGTCTGCCCATATCTTCGTTCTATCTTGTGCCACTCTTAGCCTTTGCTGGACAAGCTTCACCTTTTCTTGTGTTTGCTCAACAATGTCGGGTCCCGGATAGATCTTATCTCCAATCTCATCCCAATAGAGTGGGGATCGACATTTTCGTCCATACAACGCTTCATATGGTGCCATCCCGATAGACCTGTGGAAGCTATTATTATAAGAGAACTCAACGAGCTTAAGGCTTCTATCCCAGCTTCCTCCAAAATCAAGGATGCAAGCGCGGAGCATATCCTCAAGGGTTTGGATTGTTCTTTCCGATTGTCCATCTGTTTGAGGATGAAATGCGGAACTCATTCTAATCTCTGTGCCCATTGCCTTTTGAAAGGCTGTCCAAAACCTCGAAGTGAAACGGGGATCGCGGTCGCATACGATACTTATGGGAACCCCATGCAAGCAAACGATATGGTCAATGTACATAGAGGCTAACTTCTCCATAGATGCCTTAATCGTCATAGCCAAAAAGTGTGCGGACTTAGTCAACCGATCCACAATGACCCATATAGCATCGTTTCCATACTTAGTTTTGGGTAAGTCGGTTACAAAGTCCATGGTGATGTGATCCCATTTCCATTCCGGCACCTCTAAGGGTTGCAATAATCCAGCGGGTCTTTGGTGCTCGGCTTTTACTCTTTGACAAATTAGACATCGCTCGACAAATTCTGCTATTTGATTCTTCATACCGGTCCATCAAAACTTTTGCTTGAGATCTTGGTACATCTTATTAGCTCCAGGGTGTATGGACAATCGAGAATTATGAGCTTCCATCAAAACTTCATCTTTAAGTTCTTTGCCTTCGGGGACACACAACCGTGCTCGATACCATAAACTGCCATCGCTGCGAACTTCAAAGTCGTCTCGTGGCTTGTCTTTCATCCTTTCTTTGATTTTCCTCAACGCTTCATCATTTCCTTGAGCCTCTTTGATCTTATCAATCAATGAAGGAACAAGAACTAGCTTGGCGAGAACCTCATCAACTGAGTCAACTTCCTCTAAATCGAACTCTTCCATGTCTCGCTGGAGAGGTGGTTGCCGTGGGTGACTTGCTTTCCCACTTAATGCATCAGCAACCTTGTTAGCTTTTCCCGGATGATACTGAATGGAAAGGTCGTAATCTTTTATTAGCTCCAGTCATCTGCGCTGCCGCATATTAAGCTCCTTCTGGGTAAAGAGGTACTTTAGGCTCTTGTGATCCGTATAAATTTCACACCGTTCACCATACAAGTAATGCCTCCATATCTTTAATGCAAAAACCACTGCAGCAAGTTCAAGATCGTGGACAGGATAGTTTTGCTCAAATGGCTTCAACTGTCGGGATGCATAAGCTATCACTTTGTCATTCTGCATAAGAACACATCCGAGACCATTCTTCAAAGCATCACTATATACTACATACTTCTCACCACGAGTGGGTTGAGCTAGGATAGGTGCGGACTTCAAGTTTGCTTTTAGCTCCGAGAAACTCCTTTCACAGTCGGCACCCCACTCGAACTTGGTTTTCTTTTGGGTCAATCTGGTGAGAGGAAGAGCTATCCTTGAGAATCCTGCAACAAACTTTCTGTAATATCTGGCCAGTCCGAGAAAACTTCTTACTTCAGTAACATTCGTTGGCCTGGGCCATACTGTGATAGCTTCAATCTTCTTGGGATCTACTGAAATCCCATCTTCTGAAATCACATGACCAAGGAAGGATACACTTCGCAGCCAAAACTCGCATTTACTGAACTTGGCATATAACTGTCTTGCTCTTAGAATGTTTAAGACTGTCCTCAAATGGGCTGCGTGGGTCTCTTCGTCGGGTGAATATATCAAGATATCATCTATGAAGACCACCACGAATTTATCCAACTGTTCTTGGAAGATTCGATTCATGAGATCCATAAAGGCGGCAGGGGCATTGGTCAAACCAAAAGGCATAACTAGGAACTCATAGTGTCCATATCGGGTCCTGAAAGCAGTCTTAGAGACATCTTCCGCCTTTATCTTTAACTGGAAGTACCCAGATCGTAGGTCTATCTTACTAAAAATTCGAGATCCCTGCATTAAGATACTTTAGATAGGGTTTTGGAAAAGATTTAAATCTTGTTCAAGTTAAACTTATGATTTACTTACCCTGAGCTGGTCGAATAAGTCGTCAATCCGGGGCAACGGGTACTTGTTCTTTATGGTAATTTTGTTGAGCTCCTGGTAATCGATGCATAGGTGCATGCTTCCATCTTTCTTTTTGACGAATAGCACCAGAGCACCCCATGGTGAAACACTGGGGCGAATAAGTTTCTTCTCTAACAATTCGTGTAACTGTTCTTTTAATTCCTTTAGTTCAGCAGGTGCCATGCGATAAGGGGCCTTCGATATGGGTTCCGCTCCTGGTACAAGGTTGATTTCGAAAGCGATCTCCCGATCCGGAGGTAGTCCAGGCAAATCATCGGGAAATACATCAGGGTACTCTTTAACAATCGGAAGTTGTGCAAGGGTAGGGCCTTCTTGCTCAGCACTTAGAACATAAACCAAGAATCCTTCATGACCCTTCCTTAATGCTTGGCTGGCACGAGTTGCATTAACAAAGACTTTCTTAGCTGGTTTCTTTAATTTGGTTCCTCCTTGGAACGACATCTCTTCTCGAGCTGGGTCCTTAATGATGACCTGCCTGCTTCGGCAGTCAATGTGAGCATGATTCTTTGAGAGCCAATCCATTCCAAGTATGACATCAAAATCACTCATAGGTATGGGAATCAAATTGGCCTCAAACGTCTGGTCATTAACCTCGAGCGCACAATTTCTGAATATGTGAGGGGAAACAAGCACCTGATCGCCAGCTGCTTGTACTCTATAAGATGAATCTAATCGGACTAGATCATGATCGATATTCTTAGCAAATTTCCGGGAGATAAATGAGTGGCTAGCGCCACTGTCGAACAACACATTTGCAAGTATGCTACACACTAATATAGTTCCTGAACCATGCACATTTTACTAAGCAATGTGATAGACATGCATAAGTGAAATGTATTGAAGGCATAAAACTTTAAATCTTACCAGTCACTACATCAGAAGTCTCCTCGACATCCGCATCCATCATAGCGTGCACTCTTGCATTTGTACGGGGCCGCTGGTTCTTTTGTTGTTGCTGCGGCTGCGCTCCTTTTTCTGGACAATCTTTAATCATGTGGCCATCTTTGCCGCATCCAAAGCATTTTCCTGTTTTCCACCTGCACTCACCCACATGCCTCTTCTGGCAGTGAGAGCAAACCGATATTGCTGGCTGTTGAGAGGAAGTCTGATTCTTTTGCTGATTATTTTGGTTTTGCTTGCGGTGTTGATTCTGTCCTTGACAAACTGATCCTCTGAAATTCTTCTTTGCCACTTTCTTATATTTCTCATTACCGGTCCCTTGTCTTTCTCGTTTCTGGCCCACGTCATCTCTTCGGACAATATCCCTCTCTATGCGGTAACATGCATCTAGAAGCGCTTCAAAATTGGTAGGATTTGCATTTACCAACCACGTCCTAATCCTCGGATTTAGGCCTCTTTCAAACTTTAGCATTTTTGTCTCTTCGTCATTCATCGTAACGGGCTGGAACCTCCCAAGTGCAATGAACTTGTTGGCGTACTCCGCTACCGTCATTCCCAGCTCTTGTTTCAAAGATTCAAATTCATGTCTCTTTTGTAATTTGACAGATGGAGGAATATAGAACTTATGGAATTCTTGTAGAAATCTCTCCCAGGCAATCGGTCTAGGCAAAGGCTGCAGATTTGTCTTCCACCATTGATTGGCCTCACTGATCAGGAAAGGTCGGATGGCCTGAGCTTTCATCTCCTCTGGGGCTTGAATTTTCTCAAAACAGTTTTCAACCTCATCTAGCCATTTTTCTGCGATATCGGGGTCTGGCCTTCCTTCAAACAGGGGTACGTTAGCCCTCTTGAGCTTCTCAAAATAGTATTGGACATCCCTTACTGGCTGATGTGGAGCATTCTGATGAATTAAGTCTTGCCCGATCTGAGTAACCACTTGGCAAAAAGCCTGAAAAGCATTCATGTCTGGAATGACCGGAGGAACAGGTGCCTGTGGAGCTGGTGGTGGCGGCGGGACCTCTGCTGGTGGTGGTGGAATGGGCTCCTGAGCTGCTGGTTGTGCTCTCGGAGGTCTGCCACGGGGTCTCACCATCTGCACTTATGGGTTTAGCATCTATTTAGAATATCGGAATTAAAATCAATCGAATTTGACTAAGGACAAAAAACAAAAACTCTTAAGTAAGGAAGATAAAAAGGGCACGTCTTATGTCATAGACTTAGCTTTCATAGTTTAGGATTAGTTATTAAATTACATCCTAAACCCGGTCTAAGTGGTCCTAGTCTAAGGTCATCACTCATCTAAGATCATGACTTAGGTCTAAGATCAAACTTAGATTGCTAAGATCATAACTTAGTCCTACGTTCTGCCCAAAATCTAGAGCCTGGGCTCTGATACCACCTGTAGCGCCCCGCACCCGGCCTCGTCCGGATACGGTGCACCCGCCGTACTTCACTGAGGAGAGTACAAAGCGTCATGCATAACATGTGAACATCCATAACATAAGTCGTGGATTCCCATGCTATCATTCAACATGGTAGTAAAATTTAGGCAGAATTAAAACTTTACAAATCAAACATGCATCACTAATTTACTGAGTTCCCAAAAGTAGTAGCACCCCAAATCATAACATAACCGACAATCCAGAGAGTTTAAACATAGTCATATTACAAATCGTCTTGGCAGCACAAAAGTCCTTAGCTTAACTCTCTTCATACTCCTCGCCTACGGATAAGGTACTCTTGGCTCGTCCTCGATCCATTCTATCTTGGCATTCTCCGGCTCTGGGGAAAAATAAAGTGTGAGTGATAAAAATCACCCAGCAAGAATACAATAAACTAGCATGAAATACGTAAAGAATCATAACATGAATGTATTACCCCAAAAACCTCAAATAATCATAATTCATACCTGCTCTTGGATCATGTACTTACTTGACGTTCGGGTTAGGCATGTTTTAGGGAATGCTATATCATACCTGATCTTGGATCCTGAACTTACTTGTCATTCGTCTTAAGCAGCTTATTAGGAAATGCTTTAACAATAACTTATAACCATTAATTGTTACATGCAACATATGTTCATGATCGTGAATTATGCAAGATGCAATGCATGATGTCATGTCATGTCATGTCAAAACATCATTTTGGTCCCATAAAGTAACATGTCGTAAAAACAGAGTGTCAGATCAATTAACCCCGGATCTGAGCGGGTCCAGAGCAGATATCAGACCAATTAACCTCGGGCCTGAACGGGTCCAGAACAGATATCAGATCAATTAACCCCGGATCTGAGCGGGTCCAGAACAGATATCAGATCAATTAACCCCGGATCTGAGCGGGTCCAGAACAGATATCAGATCAATTAACCCCGGATCTGAGCGGGTCCAGAACAGATAGCAGATCAATTAACCCCGGATCTGAGCGGGCCCAGAACATATCATATCATCAGACCAATTAACCCCGGGCCTGAAGTCGGGTTAGTCGCATGCTTGGCCGGCAAAGGAATCATGAAGCTTTCTTTAAACACATGGGACCGTAAAACTTTTTCATGCATAACGAAAAGATAGTCGCTCGTAAAACTTGCTTGCATCATAACATCCATGAAAATCAGTTTCGTGATCATGCATGATACATGCCGTGATATAAAATGCAAGCCATGACATGAATAATTGTATGCATTCCTTATAACATATCAACATACATGAATTTGGAAGCTAAGTATTTCCAAGACTTTTGTTTCATATTCATAGGGCGGTTGAGCTAACCAATTAGGTCTATTTCCATAATTCTTTTGTCGCAAATACGTTTGGTGGAATCTTAGATACGTGTCATAAAATTTCAGATTGTTTCAATAATCGTAAAGGGACTTATTTACTTACTTTCCGAACTGGTTTAGGTGCTGAAACTGAGCTGACAGATTTTACTAAAAATTCAATTGCAGTGAATCCGTAATTCTTTTTCCAGAAATTCCAACTCTCCTAAGTCATAAACATATGGAACTAGTATCCTACCGAAATTTAGCCCATTTGCATGTCTCTAAGTCTCTTTTCTGAGGCTAGAAAGTCGTTACTAATTTCAGGTTGGCTCCAGTAATTTTCGTTGAGCAGTTTCACCAAATAATTCATTAAAAATAATCCATAACTTATTTTACCAAAATTCCAGTTGTCGTGTCTACTAAACTCATAGTGTTATTACCATGCCAAAAATCAGCTTTATTGGTCATCTACAAGGTCCCTTTTTAAGTCAGTGAATAGAGGTCACCATTCTGATCAGTTCCCGTTTTTCAGGTCTGACCAGTCTTACTAAATATTTTATTAAAAATTAACCATAGCTCATTTTACCAAAATTCCAGCTGGAATCTCCACTACACTCATGGGGCTAGGTTTGTGCCAAAAATTAGATCTATTGAAGGTTCACAAGGTCCTCTTTTAATACATTGAAGTCAATGGTAAATTCTGCCCAGCTCCAGAATTTGTTACTGGAGTAGTTTTACCACGTAATTTCTTAAAAATAATACTTATCTTATTTTGACAAAATTCCACCTCTCACTTGTGCTACATTCATAAGGCTAACTTTTTACCAAAAATTAGCTTCATTGAAGGTCTGTAAGGTCATTTATTAAACCATCTAAAACGTCATCTATTCTGTCCAGTTCCAGAATTTCCAGCCTGAGCAGTTCCACCAAAACATTTATTAAAAATCATCCATGACCTATTTTACCACAATTCCAACTCTCACATTTGCTAAACACATAGGACTAACATCATACCTAAAACCATTTTGATAGCACGTTAGTAAGGTTCAGTTTAAGGTCACCCATCTCACTGTCCAATTTTGTCCAGCTCCAGTGGTTTGATATTTTACCCTCCTTTCATGTCAAGTGACCACTAATTATCTTGTGCTTATGAAATAACTTATTAGTCATCACATACACCCTTTTTCCTATGAGTGTCAAGATTTCATCCCTCATTTTGAGTCCTCTTTGCACCATGTCAAAACAGTGGGTAGTTTGTTCACAACCACTAGCATGCTTGTTCACAAAAGATGTTCTTTCTTAGATTCAATTCACCTTCATCTTCATCCTTTAGGCCGAAATTTAGGTGATACCAAGAACATATTTTCACAACATTTATTTAAGCATGCAACACATTCAAGTACCATGTTAGTCCAATCTTACCAAATCAACCTCATAAAATTCACATTTAACACATGCATGCTTTCTTAGGTCTTCACAAGTTTCATCCAAGAGTTAATCTAGCTTAGACTTACTTAAGTGGACCTTAATTCATCTTAAGACAGCCCCATTTCACTTTGCATGCAAGAAAAGATTGCATCTTTGGAAGAATTAGTCACATGCAAGATAATGTTCTTAAGAAATCTCTAAGGTACAAACTTGAACTTAGTGTTTTCTTCTAAAGTTCACACCTTAGGAACATCTAGCCATTCAAGTCACTAATTCTTCAAATAAATCATGAGAGTCTAGTGTATACTTGCCTCTTCAAGCTAAAGCTCTTGCCTTTGCTTGGTTATGGAGTGAGTTTAGTTGAAATCCACCTCTTTCTTCACCCTTGTGTATACGGTTTTTGAAGGAGAAGAAGAAGATGGTTAGTCTCCATTCAATAGTGGAAATAGGATATATTTAAGACTAGAATATCTTACCAAAATGAGTTTTGAGTGAGGCTTCAAGTATCATAAGCTAACACCACCTAAGAGAGTTGAATGTTTTGCACCTATAGCCAAAAGGGGTCACGGTTGGTGGAGGGAGAAAACACCCTTGTGAGCTTCATCAATTTGCATGAAGAAGTTACTTAATGGACTTAGAAGAAAACTTACCTAAACACTTCTTGAGCTTGAAGATGGAGCTTGGGTGAGGGCTTCTAGCCTTCAAGAGTGGAGGGACGTATAGCATGAGTTGGAAGGAAGGTGAAGAGTAGACCAAAGGTTCTTTCTTGACTTGTCTTCTAGAGAGAGTTTAAGATGTAGTATAATGAAGCTTCTAGGTTGTTTTAGAATAAATCTTTGTGGGGGATGGGAGAGGGAAAACCAACGTTTTAGGGGTGGCTAAGGGGGACAAGGGTCCTCATGTGGGTGCTTAAAAGAAAGGAACTTTTCTTGGGTCTTACATTTGACCCTCCTTTTGGTCTCTTGTCTTTGCATGCTTAATATTTTATTTTGTCTTGTCTCATGCATGCTTCTCATTATTGTATTCTTTAAATTTAAGACATCCTAAGATGGTTAAGACCAAGGAGCCTTCTTGATTCATGCTTGTTTTCATTTTCTTTATTTTATTGTTTTCCATTATTATCATATGTATGTATATTGTAGGATGTACAATATGTAAGTCTCTTAAACATATATCAGTGTACATGTATCCGCATATATACACATATATACACACCTATGTGTACATATTGCATATACTCCCTTTTTATGTACACACATATATATACACGTGCATGATAATATATATATGCACGCCTATACGTACATGCATTAGATATATATACCTTTCTATGTATACGGATGTAGGTACGTATACATTTCATACGCATATATCATATACACGCACATACATATATAGTGGTATGTATTGTTCCTATATTTCATGTATCACTTTCTTGAAATCCCCTTATTTAATTATTTAGTAACATTTCAAAAGTATTTAAATAAAGAGTGTTAAGTAACACGCGCTTTAAAGAAATTATCGCTTCCATTCCGTCACTTATTCTTAGTTTTCAAGTACATGTCGTTGGGGTACAACAACCTAGGTCATAAAGCATCCAACTTACATACATCCTTTACCCCACAAGTTACAATCTTTTACAAGAACAATATTTACCCCAAACTTCCATCCAACCGTCCCCCTTACATGTCAAAGAAGAAAACTTTGCCACATTCAGCTTAGACAAGCATCATATTCACACTCAAAAAGGGCAAAGAATCCACCTCTAAAGGAATCCCGTACATGCAAGCCACTTTTCTTAAGAATCCGAAAGTTTCATGCTTCAAACTTAACATTTTACATCTAAGATTAAAACTTAGTAACATCTAGACATTCAAGCATATACTTTCACACACAAGTCATGAATATTTATAGCGTACTTGCCTGTTCAAGCTTAACCTTTCCTTAGCTTGGAAAATGAAATAAAGTCTCCCTCCTCTTCAATTATAGACCCCACGGTTTTGGAGGAGGAAAAGGACAAATGTTAGTCATTACCTTAAGTGAAAGATAAAACTAAATAGAGGCTAGATTGGCTTACCAAGATGAAGCTTGAATGGTGTTCAAACCTCTTAAGAACTAGTACCACTTAAGGCTTGAAAGCTTGCACCTAGTGACCGTGGAGGCCACGGTTTTTGAACAAGAAAGAGTAGCAATGTGAGCTTTACTCAATGAAGGATATAAAATTCTCTTAAGGAATTTAGAGTGTTCGTACCTAGACCAAGTTTGAACTTGGATGAATCTTACACCTTCTTGGTTCCACTTGGCCGTGTGCCTTGGGGAGAAGAGAGGTCTCTTGCTCTTTGTGAATTCTTGATGGTTGAGAGTAAGAGAGTTCTAGAGTTTCTTGGAGAGAAATGTTCTTCACTAGGCTAAGTGGTTAACCGTGGGTAAGAAAGAGGGAAGAAGGGGTTACCTTGGCTTGGTTAGGCTAATTAGAGTTAATTAACTTAAGTTACTTTTAGCTAACCAAGGTTACTTTAATGCTGACTTGGGTTACTTTATCTAACTAGAGTTATTTTAAGGTTAACTTGGGTTACTTTAACCTTGTGGTTAACATAAAGTAACCATGGTAAGATTTGAAAGGCTTCTTGGGTTATCCATAGGGGAAATCTGGAGGTTAGGGCATTAGTAGCCATTACCATGATTAAGTCACTTTCCAAGTGTGTTTAATGAAAAGCTATTTGGGTAGTTGCCCCCTTTTATTAATTATTTTCCCCTTTTTCTTGATTAAAAATGAAATTAGGGAAATCTTGAATCCTTTTGGGCTAAAGGGCCGAATATTAGTGAGGGTTGGGGAAAATTTCCCCACAACTTAAAACTCCTTAATTAGCTATTTAGGCTTGTCTTAAAAGGGTCCTTAAGATTAACCTCCTTATTATTTGAAAAACCCCTTTAAGGCCCTTTTTAAACCTTGTGGCCGAAATCTCTTAAGCCCTTGGGGTGAATTGGCCATGATCCATAACTCATGCTTGAATGATCATAATATTTGCTTTATCAAAATATAATAAAAGAAGAAATAATAAAACTTAGTAAAATGTACTTGAAGGATGCCACTCTCATTAATTCACTTATACAAGTCTCAAGTACCATATGATTTTCCGTTTGGTACAACATCCTCCCCCCTATTACAAGTTTCGTCCTCAAAACTTAAAAGCGTTAATCAAAAAGGTGAGGGTACAAATTCTTCATGTTTGCTTCCATCTCCCAAGTAGCTTCATCAATCGAATGGTGCTTCCATTGCACCTTAACCATAGGTATGGATCGTTTTCTCAATGTCTTTTCCTTACGATCAACAATCCTTTCCGATTCTTCTATATAGGTCGCGTCATGTACTAATAAATATGAGTTAAATATAGTGGTGTGACGTTAACATACGTACGTAAAGTATATAACGTGTCGGTAGTATGTTGGAATATATGTGTATGTGCCTTTTTCAAAAAAAATGAATATATATGGTAAATGGCGTGTGAAAGGGTGTGGAGGACTTTCCTTTCTTCAACTTGTTGCCTTTGTGCGTTTTCCAAATATGACTTCATTTAATGAACTACTTAGTTTAATTAACTAAGTACTTCACTTAATGAACTAGTTTATTTCATTAATGATGGCACCTGAAAATAGTTCAAACACAACAAACGCTTGCCATTTGATTTAAGCTTTAAAGTTTCATGGCTCGTTAGTACGACAACATTATATATGAACTATATAAGACAAGTTTTATGCAACAACGTGTTATGTCATGAAATATGTCATGCATTTCTTTAATACATGTTATTTAAATCATGCATTTTGTAATCACTCAAACCCCTTTTTCTCTACATTTCATTCTAAGTTTCCATTGGATAAAGAACTCACCATCAAAAAGAGGAGGCCTTACAGTTGACATTCCTTCTTGCACGGTTTTGTAGCTAGTGGTTGCCATCTGACTAAGATCGTTGGATCTCCTTGTCGTCAGTGTGCCTGCGCTCTGATACCACTTATAGGACCTGCAAGGCACCACTAGAAGGGGGGTTGAATAGTGGGTGCGAAAAATTTGGTTTTTAAAAATGTTTTAATCCAAAAACCCAATTTCTGAAAACAGTTTCTGTTTTTAGGACCTGTTTTGTAACGTTTAAAAACTAGGTTACAGGTCTTCAAAAATTCTGAAATTTGGAGATATTGTAGTCTCAGAGGTTATAAGTATCTCCTAAAAATTTCAGATCAAAAGTCAACCTTTAACCCTTTTAAAAATCGTTGGTGGTCAGATTGTACAAATCTGCCAGAAACGGTAGTTTGATTTAAAAAATTTATTCCGATTAAACCGTAGCTCCAAATGGTCTGAATATTTAATGACAAATCCCTTTCTATATTTATTTAATTGAGTTGAAACAGTTTTGAGAAATTCCTTTGGGAAGTAAGTCAAATACATTCAAAGTCTCAACCTTTGCGAGTATGAAAATCAGACTGCACTAGTCTCAGAACTATTGACGTTTGAATGATTTATACTTGTCCAAATGAGTTGAAACTTGCACCAAAGGAAACTTAAAACGTGTGCCTATGTTTCTGGATTACGATCGTGGTGAAAATGATGCACGGTGAAGGAAACTGAAAGTAAAGTGCTGAAAAGTAGAGAACACAAGGAATTTCATACTGGTTCCGTTAAATCAACCTACTCCGGTCTTCGAGGACACCTTCCTCGGTTATCACTAAACAAAATAACACCTTAACACACAGGGTTGATGGAGCTATACACCAGCTCCAAACCTTTACAAACCTTACAAGCAATCACAATGATCACGAACACCACCACTGAATGGATGAAGGTTTGATCACACCATGATCAACCTTTTACAACAATATAGCATGTATAGTGGTTTATATGAAGCCTATACAATATGTATGAATATGAATACAATAGACTTTGAGAGAGAAGAAGAAAGAAGTGTAGAAGAAGGAGAGTATGAAAACGTTTTTCACTCTTGGATTTGTAAGACTTGTCTTGTATTTCATTTGCTCTTCTTCTCTCCTTTTTATCAAGTGTGCCATCCCCTATTGCCTTGTCTTCTCCTTGGAAATTATCTTTTAAGTCCTTGGAAGAATACCTTGTATAATTGTGACATCAACTTGTTTACTTGGCAACACTTCATTAGATGATCATCTTGGCTTTGCTTATTTGGCACTCATTGATTAGATGAGATTTGTCATCATTTAATGACTATATAAATCTGAAAATATCACTTAAAACATGTGCCAAATTAATCATACAAATACTGCCAAAAGTCACATAATCAATCCCACTTAATTTGTAAGACAAATTATCCTTCATTTACCTCAAAAATTCAGCCAACTCATTTCTCACATGCTGAAATTTTCAGCATGTGCACTATTCAAGACATATTCAAAATATTTCCATTTTATCATCAAATCAATCCATTTAAATTAAAGAGGAAAATATATCACCATTAAGATGGAATTTTCGGCCACCTTGATTAACACATGCTGAATTTTCAGCATGTGTTACATTTGTAACAAAGTTCAAAACATTCCTTGTGTAGCTTCCTTCATTATGTCACTAACCATGTGTAGCTCATTCTTGACCAATCAAGATGCCAACTAAGCTCCACATAAGCTCCACCAAGGCTGTAGTAGGCGTGTATGAGGCTTGAGCATGTGCTGAATTTCATTTTTGTAAACTTTGTAAAATAGTGCACAATAATTATACACATATGGTATATTCCAATCAGCCCTAAATTGATTTTTCTAGAACACTTTAGTATGTATTGAATATGTAAAAAGTGTCTAGATACATGTTATATGTCATACCTAAAACGTTCCATGTGTCGTGTTCGTAGAAAACCGAATTTTTGACTTTTGTCGATCATGCGATTTTTTTCCGATTAAATTCCAACCCTTTGCACATGTTATATATATTATGTCACATATAATATACATAGAATAACTTGAGTATTCAGCTCTAAAGGCTGAAGTAAAGTGGCGCACCATGTGCTTAAAAAGATGAATTTGGAATCTCCATAATTTGGCCTTAATTTGCGGTGATTTGTGTGTGCCAAAATAGAATGATTTTATGGCTGACTATACCATGTAAGCCACGATATTTGTGGCCATTTTTAAAGGGTAGGGGCTAGCCATCTATATATGGCAAGTACGTGACACGTTGGCAAAGTTTCGGTTGTCACCCGATACGACAATTTTTGGTTTAGACCTTATAACGTGTCGTAATAATTTTTTCATCACCATGACTTATATCATATGATATAAGACCTGAATATACTCATAAATATGAGGTAAGTATAGTGGCGTGACGTTAACGTATGTTCGTAAAATATATAACGTGTCGGTAGTACGTTGGAGTATATGTGTATAGTGCCTTTTAAAAAAATCTTAATATATATATATGTATATATATAAAACATGTGATAGAAAGATGTAGGGAGACTTTCCATTCTTCAATTTTTTGCCTTCATGCCTTTTCCAAATATATTTCCATTTGATGAACTACTTAGTTCATTTAACTAAGTACTTCACTTAATGAACTAGTTTAGTTCATTAATGGTGGCACCTGAAAATAGTTCAAACACAACAAATGTTTGCCATTTGATGTAAGCTTTAAAGCTTCATGGCTTGTTAGTACGGAAACATTATATATAAACTATATAAGGCAGGTTTCTTGCAAAAACGTGTCAAGTCATAAAACGTGTCATGCATTTCTTTAGCACGCATTATTTAAATCATGCATTTTGTAAATCACTCAAACCCCTTTTTCTTAACATAGAACACGTAGAAACATAAGTCAACCTGAAGGACATAGCTTAATCTCACACTTAGAACCTAAGGATGTTAAGAAAGCCTTAGGTGATATATCATGGATAGATGGCATGCATGAGGATTTGAATCAATTTACAAGGAACAACGTGAGGGACTTAGTACCTAAACCCAAAAATAAGTCTATAATAGGGACGAACTGGGTATTTAGGAATAAAATGGATGAATAAGGAAACATCATTCGAAATCTGGCTAGGCTAGTCGCACAAGGTTATAATCAAGAAGAAAGAATAGATTATAAAGAAACCTTTGCACTTGTTGCATGACTAAAAGCAATTCGACTGTTTCTTGCTATTGAAAGTCTAAGCAACATCAAACTCTTCCGAATGGATGTCAAGAGTGCGTTCTTGAATGGATACATCCAAGAAGAAGTGTTTGTGAAACAACCCCCTGGATTCAAAGATCCAAAGAATCCTAACCATGTGTAGAAGCTTAAGAAAGCTATATATGGTTTGAAACAAGATCCAAGAGCTTGGTACGATAGATTTGCAAACTTTCTTATTGAAAATAATTATCAAAGGAGGACCATAGACAACACATTATTCCTAATGAGAAAAGATAACGACTTGTTAATAGTTCAAATATATGGAGATGACACAATCTTTGGACAACCAACCCTACCTTAGTAAAAGACTTCGAAGAGTGTATGAAGTCAGAATTTGAAATTTCAATGGTAGGAGAGTTGAATTATTTCTTAGGACTACAAATCAAACAAACCCCTCAAGGAATCCATATTAGCCAACTTAAGTATGTCAATGATATGATTAAGAAGTTCGGCTTTGAAGAGTTAAAACCAACACCTACCCCTATGAGCGTTAGCACCAAACTAGACAAAGATGAAAATGGTAAACCTTTTGATGACACACTATATAGGTCTATGATTGGATCATTGTTGTATTTAACTGCATCAAGACCTGATATAATGTTTAGTGTTTGTATGTGTGCTAGGTTTCATTTGTCCTAAGGTATCTCATTACAATACAGTGAAAAAGATTTTTAGATATCTTAACACACAACACACTTAGGACTTTGGTATGATAGAAATGCTAAGTTGGAACTGTATGCTTATAGTAATGCTGATTATGATGGTTGCAAATTAGATTGAAAATCTACTAGCGTACATGTCAATTCATAGGAATCAACTTGATATCTTGGTTTTCTAAGAAACAAGCTAGTGTAGCACTCTCTACCACCGGAGCCGAGTATATAGCCATAAGCTTATGCACCACTCAAATACTTTGGTTTAAACAACAACTTAGTGATTTTGACATTAAAATGAATAAGATTCCAATTTTCTGCGATAGCACAAGTGCGATCAATCTTTCTCGGAATCCGATACTTCATTATTTGTTTTGTGGGCATGTTGGAATAGTGGAAGAAAAGTGAAAGGAAGTGGGGTGTGTAGTAAAGGTTGACATGGTTTTCCATGTGAAGAAAGTAAAGATTCTTCCCACTTGTGTAGGAGGGTGGGGCGGCCATGGGGGAAAGATGGGGAGAGGGTTTGTCGTTTGTTGCCATGTAGGATAAAGTGAAAGAAAATATGATACTAGTGTGTATTGTAGTTATCGTATCGGGTATTTTTATTCGTGTTGATTTATCTCTATCGACTTATGTTGCTACCGACTAATTTATTTAAATACCTTGTATGTCATGTACGGTCATTGTCTAGTCCCAACCAGTCTCGTTATATCCGTTAACTTACCTTAATGTTATTTTTATGTGTGTTTCTAACCCCGATATTTAATGTCGATGTCTTTATTAATTCTAAATAGAAATTTAATTCCACTGAAATTTCATCAACATCGTATTTGCGTTCTATTTTCATCATTTCCACTAGTCCGGAATCTTGGGTCGTAACAAGACATCCTAAGAAGTGTTTTGACATAAAGATCAACCTTTTTGGTTGAGTATTCAAAGAGAAACACTTTTTCAAATTTCAGCAACATTTTGTCCAATTCTATCCAGATTGACCATCTGAATCTTTTTATTTGTTTGAAAGGGTCAAACGATCTTATTATTGATCTACATTGACCAAACCAGGATAATTCTTGGTGTCTTTGTCTTCTTTATGTTTCTGCCCGTTTTTCATAGTTGTTGCACTCTACTTTGTATGACTTTTTAAAGTACCAAAATGTTTTCGAATTCTTTTAGTTTTGGTGACAATAAACTTCAAACTGTTAACTTTTATTTACAACAAGAATCATCGAATTTGAGCAAAAGAAAGTTAGACTTTCAGTCTTTGAAAGACTATTTCTCCTTTCTGTCAACAAGTTGACCAAATTTCAAGAAACATGCTCTTTCAACTGATTAAGCAAACTTCCTGGTCAATGCCTTTTGAAACATTCACTACACATCCTAAAGAATATTTAGACATACGAATAAATCTTTTTTGGTTGAGTATTTAAAAAGTTGTAGGCTTTCAAAGTTTTCTAACTTTATGTCCAAAACAGTTCAAACTGATCATCTGAGGTTCTACACTTGTTTGATGGGTTAAACGTTTTTAATTTTTGCCCATTTTTGGATAATGTAAATTTAACTTTTTGAAGTTTATTTCTGCAAAGTTTTGTAATTTTTAGAGTTGTATACTGAGAATTTTAATATTTTCAAAAATATATACTGATTTTGAAAATTTTCAAAATCAGATGTGAGGGGAATTTTCAAAAGGTTTAAAAAAGTGTAATTTTTGTTAAACACTATTCATCCCCTTTCTAGTGGTGTTTGTCAAGGTGTAATGGTCCAGCAACCTGTATTGATTTAATGCTCAGACCCAACAAAAGAGTTAAAATATGTTTTATTGACAGACTAAAGACTCTAAATAATTATGTTTTTTCATACAATGTGCAAGAGATGTGTATAATGTAGGATCTGTATAGAACCACTAGAAGGAGGGGGGTTGAATAGTGAGTGCGGAAAATTTATTTTTTTAAAAACGTTTGGACCGAAAACCCCACTTCTGAAAACAGTTTTTGTTTTCAAATTCTGATTTAAAATATTTTAATGACCTAGTTACATACCTTCAAAAATTATGAAATTTGGTGAGAATCTATTCTCGGATGTCTTGAGTATCTCATAAAAATTTCAAATTACAATTCCACTCATAACCCCTTGAAAATATATTTTTGGCCAGATTATGCGAATCTGCCAGAAACAGTACTCCGACTTTAAAACTTTATTCCGATTAATTAGTGACTTAAAATGGTCTAAAAAATTAATGACAAGACCCTCAATATATTTATTTTAATGGGTTAGAACAGATTTAAAAATTTCCTTTGGAAAGTATATCAATCACGTTGATGTTCTAACCCTTTGCAACTCTGAAAATCAGATTACACTAGTCTCAGAACTATTCAAGTTTGACTGGCTTATACTTATCCAAATGAGTTGAAACTTGCACCAAATGAAAGATAAGAGGTGTGGCTATGTTTTTGCAAAATTTTATGATTTTTGAAATTCATTTTCTATTTTTACCTTTGCAATGAAATTGATGCAAAATGCTGAAAACTGAAAGTAAAATGCAGTAAAGTAAAGACACCAAGGATTTTATACTGGTTCGGTTAAATCAACATACTCCAATCTTCGAGCACACCTTTTTCGGTTATCACTAAACACAATAAATACCTTACCACAAGGGTTACAGGAGTTACACACCAACTCCATCCTTTTACAAACAATACAATCAAGCAAACATATCATGGACACCACCACCGAACGAATGATCGTTTGATCACACCTTGATCAAACTTTTAAAACAAATGGAAAGTGTATGATGGTATATTCAGAGCCTATATAATATCAATATTATATGAACAATAGGCTTGCGAGAAGAAGAAGAAGAAGAAAGAAAGGTAGAAGAAGAGAGTGGAAGATCCTTTTGCACTTGAGAAACAATGTGGGAGTTGTCTTGGCTTTGTTTGCACTACTTCTCTACCTTTTAATAAAGCTTGGCCGCCCCCTAGGGCTTCTATTCCTTCTTGATAATTCTCTTTAATGCCCTTGGAAGGTTGCCTTGCGTAGATATGACACCATCTTGCTTACTTGGCACACTATGATTGGAAGGATGACTTGACCTTGCTTACTTGTCACTTGATGATTGGTCCAACTTGGCATCCTTTAATGTTCTGTAAAAATCTGAAATAAACTCATAAAACATGTGCCAAATAGTAGTCAAAATGTTACCAAACAATCACCATTCAATCCCTTCAATTTTGGGATGCAAATTAGGGTGCATTAAGGACCAAAAAATAGGCCACCATTTTACGTGTTGAAACTTTTCAGCATATGTAGTAGTTTGAAATCTTTTCAATTGTTACCTTGTGTAGCTCCCTTTTTTATGTCACTAACATGGTGTGGCATATTCTCCACCATTTGAGGTGCCAACTCAGCTCCACCTAGGCTCCATTGTGGCTGAAATAGGCATGTGATATGGCTAGCATGTGTTGAAATTTTACTTTTACTAAGTTTTGTCAAATAATGCAATATAATTACACATATATGGTAAATTCCAATCAGCCCTAATTTGAATTTTTTAGAACACTTTAACATGTCTTGAATGTGTAAAAAGTGCCTAGATACATGTTACAACTCATGCCAAAAAGTTCCATGTGTTGTGTTCGTAGAAAACTGAATTTTCGACTTTCGTCGATTACGCGATTTTTCTCCGATTAAATTCAAACTTCTTGCACATGTCATATATGTTATGTCACATATAATAATCATAAAATAAAGTGTATATTCATCTCTAATGGCTGATGGTATAAGCACCCTATGTGCTTAAAATAATTGAATTTGAAATCTCCACAAATTTGGCCTAAATTGTGGGTGATGTGTGTGCCAACATGGAATGATTTAGTGGCTGAATTTAACATGTGAGCCACAAAATGTTTGGCTAATTTTGAAGTATATGGGCTGGCCATATGGAAAGTACGTGACACGTCAGTGAAGTTTCCGTAGTCACCCGATACGACAATTTTCGGTTTATGACCTTGTAGCGTGTCGTTATAATTTTTTCATCACCATGACTTATATCATATGATATAAGACCTAAATATACTCATAAATATGAGGTGTATATAGTGGTGTGACGTTGACGTATGTTTGTAATATATGTAATATGTCGGTAGTATGTCGGAATATATGTATATTGTGCCTTTTTAATAAAAATATGGATACATATAGATAATATATATTAGGCGTGTATATTGAGAGAATGAGGAGATTTTCCATTTTCAATTTGTTGCCATCAAGCTTTCTCCAAATATGTCTTCATTTAATGAACTAATTAGTTCACTAACTTAAGTGCCTCACTTAATCAACTAGTTTAGTTCACTAATTGTGGCACCTGAAAATAGTTCAAAGACAAAAAACATTTGTCATGTGATGTAAGCTTTAGTGCTTCATGGCTTTTTAGTACGGAAACAATATATATAAAGTATATGAGGCATGTATATCACAAAAACATGTCAAGTAATAATTTTGTCATGCATTTCATAAAGTCGTACTATTTAAATCATGCATTTGTAAATCATTCAAACACTTTTTCTCATCAATCTCTCCCTTTTGATGATTTACAAAATGACATTAGTCCATGATTTAAATATAATTGCTTCCCCTCCAATTATGCACAAATTCAAATTTCGAATTTCGAATCTCGTATTGTTGTGCTCTCCCTTAAATCATGCAATCATGCTCTCTCTCTCCCTTAAATCATGCTCTCTCTCCCCCCTTTATTTTCTAAATAATATCAAAAGTGCATGTAAAGATGGAAAGAAATATCAATTGCGTAGATTTTCGTACGTGGCTTGATTTAGTACTTTGGTAAATATGTCGGCTACTTGTGTTTTAGTATGTACATGTTTTATAATGATATCACCACTGTTCACATGATCACGAAGAAAGTGATATCGTATTTCTGTGTGCTTTGCCTTAGAGTGTAGTACGGGGTTCTTAGAAAAATTAATAGCATTGATACTATCACTGTGGCGCCCCGTACTCGGCTACCCCTTGTACGGTGCACCCGCCGTACTTTCCTTTTCTGAAAAGTACAAAGCGTCGATACTTAACTCGTAAAACCCATGGATAAACATGGATTACAAAGTCACGATCTTAACAGGTAGATAAAAATTACGGCAGAATTTGAACCTTAATCCGAAAGCATCAAATCGCGAATACATAGCAAAATTATACAAACGGACCCGATTGCAAACTACACCGCGAAATTATACAAACATTATCCGAAAAGAATCCGAAAATAGCTAAGTCCCAAAATGTCCCAAAGGTTCATCAAAAGCTTCCATCATCATTCTCTAAACAGCGACTTCAATAACCTATGGGTATGGCACCCTTGGCTCATCATCAATCCACTCGACTTCATTACCTGGCTCTGGGGGGAAAAATAAATGGGTGAGCGACAAAGTCGCCAGCAAGTATACAATAACACCGTACAATAAAGAGAAAACGGCATACAAGAATCAAACCCCAATTCCTTAAGTTAAAACATACCTGCCAATACCTTTCCGAAGCATCATACTTAAAGTCATACCAACACTTAGCTAAGATCTAAATGTCATCACTTAGTTGGATTCTACGTGCTATAGCCAAACCTTACTTCTATGAATAGGTATCATGCGTAATGCGTATGGAAATGTGAATGCAATGCAAATGCAACGGGAAACATTCTTTCTTTCATTTAGACATGCTCATAAAATACTTGAACTTTCTTTCTTTCTTTTAAATCATGCTCATCATAAAACAAGAGAGTGTGTCAGCCTATTATACCGGACATGACTCGGTTCTTATAACATGATCACCTTCAGGTCTATTATACCGGACCTGGCTCGGTTCTTATACTCTTCAGACCTATTATACCGGGCCTGGATCGGTTCTTATATTTCATCAGACCTATTATACCGGGCCTGGATCGGTTCTTATACTTCTTCAGATCAATTCACCCCGGATCTGTAGCGGGTTAAGCTGGCCAGAAGGGACGGAATTCTTTCGAAACAGAAACTCTATATAAAACATCAATAAAATCATGAGCATGGAACATATGAGCATGTCAATGCAAGTGCATGGGATGCAACATGGTAAAATGCACTTATAACATCATAAACAACTTCCTTCATGGGCTGAAAAACGATCCAGCAGCATGTCCTGTATTGTCCGGCCTCAAAATCAACCTTTTGAGCCTATTTTCTAGAAACTAAAAATATGGACATGCACCACATGATCTTAACTACATTCTGTACAAATTTCATGCGATTCCGACAAGCATAAGTACATCAATAAAAATAATTCCCAACAAGGGTACAACAGGGATTCTGCTGCACTCTCAACTCCATTCCTTACCTTGTCTTCGTCCATAAACTCATTATGGGGCTCATTTAGCACCTGGAAATCTTTTCTATTTCTTTTATGAACAATATCCAAATGCCCATTCACCAAAACAAGTCAAAATAAATACAATACAAGTCATACAAGCACAAAGGGTCAATCTGTCCTGTTTTTCTAGAATGTTATTCCAACTTTACCTCGATGGTTTTCTCCCAAGATCAATAGATAAAATCAATTTCTTTACCTGGATACTTAGCTCTATG
The DNA here is from genome assembly GCA_036186865.1 of Eustoma russellianum. Classification (NCBI taxonomy): domain Eukaryota; kingdom Viridiplantae; phylum Streptophyta; class Magnoliopsida; order Gentianales; family Gentianaceae; genus Eustoma; species Eustoma russellianum. The sequence goes on from AP025049.1 coordinate 16,830,803, forward strand.
TCTTAAGTACCTCCTGTAAAAATTTCAGGTCAATCCAAGATATTTAAGGTACTTAAATAATTTTTCTCCCTAAAGTGGTACAACCAGAAACTGTTTTGACCCCTTGATACTAAAAATTCATTTCTGACCAATCCACAAATGATTTTCCAGAACTTCCAACTCCACAATAAAATAGACATGATAATCTACGACCACACCAAAAATAATCTCAATCCAACGTTTAGAAGTTCCTTAACTAAGTCCATCAATTTGGCATAAAATCTGTCCAGAACTCTGTTTTCAACCAACATGCATAGAAATATCCTTTCCTTCCTAATTTTGTTCTTTAGCCTATAATCCAAGTTAATGGTCATTCAATAGACATAATAAGGCATCCCTATACTAATTCAAGTCCCTTTTTAGCATGCAAAAGTCGTTCATATGGGCTGTTCATTCCCTCTAAACAAAACAGTCCTCTAGTCCAACAATTTCACATATTAACATCACTAAAAATGCTAGATTTCGTACCAATCATGTCTCATTCAATATCAAACATAGGGCAGTCCCTAATCCATCACTTTTAGCTCTTATTTCAAGTTTAAACATGCTTTATATTACAACATAAGAGATATCTATCATCCAACCTTTCAAAACATAAGAAAAGGTAACAACTTAGGCATATTTTCACTAAAATCATGTCTTAGGCTTCTAGACATTCAAGTATACACATAATCACATATACTGTAAGGGGTTAAAGTATACTTGCCTCTTCAAGCTAAAGCTCTTGTCTTTGCTTGGTTATGAAGTGAGATGTGATGAAATCCTTCACCTTCTTCACCTTAAGCATACGGTTTTAAGGGAATGAAATGAAAAGATTAGTTCTTTATTCAATAGTGGAAATAGGATAGGTTTGAGGGCTAGAGCATCTTACCAAAATGAGATTGGAATGGAGATTCAAGCACCAAAATATGTCACCACCAAAGAAAGTTGATGGCTTTCACCTATTTACACTATAAAACCCACGGTTTTGGGTATGGAGAAAGAGAGTTCATGTGAGCTTCATTCTTTACCAAAATGAGAATTCTCTTAAGGAAACTTGGAACAAGACTTACCTAGATGTCTTCTTGAGTCTTGAAGTGAAGTTCAACTTCTATCCTTCAAGATGGAGGGGGCGAAATCTTGGTGAGGAGAATGGAGATTGTCTAAGTGTTTTGCTCTTGCATGATGAGAAGGTAGATGTTTCTAGAATGGTTTGATTTAGAACATGTTAGGGACTTAGGAGAGGGGGACGGTTTTTGGAGGGAGATTTGTGAGGGTTAGGGCTTCTCATGAGTGTTAATCAAGGTTAGGTTAGTACTAACCTTAGTTACTTTATTCCAACTAGGGTTACTTTAGTGCTAACCTAAGTTACTTTATCAAATCATGGTTACATTAACCTTGGTTTAGGGGAAAAAGTAACCATGGTAGGATTTAAAAATCCTCCATGTCTAGATACTAAGGGGGCGGTTTTGGTTAGGGTCTTTATGACCTCAACCATACTACTTCCTTCTTTAATGAGTTGTCTTAACTTGTTCCTTAAATGCATGTCTATTTTGTTTTCTATTTATTCTTTGCATAATAACTTCTTGTCTTATTATTTTAACTAATAAAATTGGCTAGAGATTTCTAGAACATCTCTATGTATAGGCCGAAATTTTTAGGCTTCTTGGGCTATTTGATATTTCTTGTAACTTTAATTCACATAATATGTTCTTTCCTATATTTTATTGTATTCTAAGATTAGCATATGTATGTATACACATATATGTATATATACACGCCTAGGTGTACCATGTGTTATACATTCCATAAGCATATATCATATACACGCACATACATACCTAGTGATGTGTATGGTTTTTATATCCCTATATTTCATGTACCGCTTCAATAGTATTTAAGTAAAAGAGTTGAGTGGACTTAAGTAACATGTGCTTAAGAAATCATTGCTTTCATTCCGTCTCATATTCATAGTTTTCATGTACATGATCATTAGGGTACAACATCCTTCCCCCCTTCAATAAAGTTTCGTCCCCGAAACTTATGGGCTGTCAAAGAGATAGGGGTACTTTTGCTTCATGCCTTCCTCTAACTCCCAAGTGGCCTCATCAACTGAATGGTTCTTCCATTGCACCTTGACCAGGGGAATAGACTTATTTCTTAATGCTTTCCCTTCCCTATCAATTATCCTTTCGGGTTCCTCAACATATGATATATCAGCTTCAATCCTCAAAGGTTGCTCATCCATAATATGGCTCGAATCATGTACATACTTACGCAGTTGAGATATATGAAACACATTGTGTAATTGAGACAACGAGAGTGGTAGTGCAAGTTTATAAGCAACTTCTCCAATCCTTTCCAAGATCTCAAATGGTCCAATGAATCTAGGACTAAGTTTCCCTTTAATTCCGAACCGCTTTACTCCTTTCGATGGGGATACCTTCAAGAATACCTTATCTCCTACTTGAAACTCAAGTGGTTGGCGCCTTACGTCGGCCCACGCCTTGCTTCTATCCTGAGCAGCCTTCAATCTTTGTCTTACAATCATAACCTTTTCCTTGGTTTGCTCCACTAAGTCAGGTCCTGTGAAAATCTTATCTCCAATCTCATCCCAATACAATGGCGATCGACATTTTCTTCCATAAAGAGCTTCATAAGGAGCCATTCCAATAGATCTGTGGTAGCTGTTATTGTATGAAAACTCAATCAACTTCAAACTCTTATCCCAGCTACCTCCAAAGTCTAACACACAAGAACGCAACATGTCCTCCAATGTTTGAATTGTTCTCTCTGATTGACCGTCAGTCTGGGGATGAAAAGCTGAACTCATGCGAACTTCCGTACCCATCGCTTTCTGAAATGCCGTCCAAAACCTTGATGTGAAGCGGGGGTCTCGGTCACAAACTATGCTCATAGGAACTCCATGCAAACATACAATCTGATCAACATACATAGAAGCCAACTTTTCCATGGGTGCTTTAACCGACATTGCCATGAGATGAGCACTCTTTGTCAGACGATCCACAACAACCCAAATAGTGTCATATCCACTTCTTGTCTTAGGTAAATCGGTCACAAAATCCATAGCGATGTGATCCTACTTCCACTCAGGCACCTCAAGTGGTTGCAATAATCCAGCTGGCCTCTGATGTTCTGCTTTGACTTTCTGACATACAAGACATTTCTCAACAAAGTCTGCTGTCTGATTCTTCATTCCTGGCCACCAAAACGTTTGCTTCAAGTCATGATACATCTTATTTGCTCCTGGGTGAATAGACAATCGAGAATTATGGGCTTCCTGAAGCACTTCACTTCTTGTCGCATCATCATTAGGCACACACAATCGACCTCTAAACCACAAACTGCCGTCACTACGGACTTCAAAATCGTCAGATGGCTTCTCCTTCAGCTTGCTCTTAACTTTCATCAATGCATCATCCTTGACTTGAGTCTCCTTAATCCTACCGATCAAAGAAGGAACCACTACTAACTTTGCAAGCACGTCGGAAATCGAATCCACTTCTTCCAGACCAAACTCTTCCATATCACGCTGTAGAGGTGGTTGACGGGGATGACTCGTCTTACGACTCAAAGCATCAGCAACTCTATTAGCTTTACCTGGATGATACTGAATAGAGATGTCATAATCCTTGATCAACTCAAGCCATCGCCTTTGGCGCATATTCAGCTCCTTTTGAGTGAAGAGGTATTTCAAACTCTTATGATCCGTGAAGATCTCACACTTCTCTCCATACAGATAATGACGCCAAATCTTCAGAGCAAATACAACTGCTGCAAGCTCAAGGTCATGTACTGGATAATTCTGCTCAAACGGCTTAAGCTGGGGAGACGCATACGCGATCACACGCCCATTCTGCATAAGAACACAACCAATCCATTCTTGGAAGCATCACTGTAGATCACAAACTGTTCTCCTGAAACGGGTTGAGCCAAAACTGGTGCAGACGTCAACCTTGCCTTCAGCTCAGAAAAGCTACTTTCACAATCCTCATTCCATACAAACTGTGTCTTCTTTTGAGTCAATCTAGTGAGTGGCATAGCTATCCTTGAAAATCCTTCAACAAACTTACGGTAGTAACCGGCCATTCTGAGAAAACTCCTTACTTCAGTGACATTGGTCGGTCTTGGCCACTCAGTAATTGCCTCAATCTTTCTGGGATCAACCGAAATCCCATTTTCAGTAATAATATGGCCCAGGAACGACACACTATGCAACCAAAACTCACATTTACTGAATTTTGCATAGAGCTTATGCTTTCTTAGAATACCAAGTATTGTCCTCAGATGGGCTGTATGAGTTTCCTCATCAGGCGAATAAATCAGGATATCGTCAATAAAGACGACCATATACTTATCCAACTAGTCCCAAAACACCCGATTCATAAGATCCATAAACGCTGCAGGGGCGTTGGTCAGTCCAAAAGGCATCACGAGAAATTCATTATGTCCATATCTCGTCCTGAATGCTGTCTTAGGAATATCCTCAGCTCTTATCTTCAATTGAAAATATCCAGATCTTAGGTCCACTTTGCTAAACACCTGAGCTCCCTGCATTAGGATACTTTAGATATTATTCATGATTATTATATTGAAATAAGACTTGGTAATTACTGACCCGAAGCTGGTCGAATAGATCGTCGATCCAAGGCAACGGATACTTATTCTTCACGGTGATCTTGTTGAGTTCCCGATAATCAATACATAGCCGCATACCTCCATCCTTCTTCTTTACAAATAAAACTGGGGCACCCCATGGTGACACACTTGGACGAATCAACTTCTTTTCCAATAACTCATGCAATTGCTCTTTTAGTTCCTTCAGCTCAGCGGGTGCCATGCGGTAAGGAGCTTTAGAAATGGGCTCAGCTCCGGGGATGAGATTTATCTCAAAGGAAATTTCTCGATCAGGGGGAAGTCCTGGTAGTTCCTCTGGAAAGACATCAAGAAACTCTTGAACTACTGGAACTTGCGAAATGTCCACTGCTGCCTGCTCGGCAGTAAGAGCATAAACAAGATAGCCTTGACATCCTTTTCGCAACGCTCGACGGGCACGAGCTGTATTCACAAAAATATTCTTTGACTTCTTCAACTTGGGACCTCCTTGAAATGATACTTCCTATTGCTCCGGGGCTCTGAAAGTGACTTTCTTCTTATTGCAGTCAATATGGGCATGGTTCTTAGACAACCAGTCCATACCAAGAATAATGTCAAAGTCACTCATAGCAATCGGGATCAGATTAGCCGCGAACCGATGGTCATCGAGCTCAACCGCGCAAATCTTATACAGATAATGAGACGTAAGCACTTGATCACCCGCAGCTTGGATTCGATAGGGTGATTTCAGCCTGATAGGATCATGGTCTAATCCCTTTGCAAATTTCTTAGATATAAAGGAGTGGCTGGCGCCACTATCAAACAACACATTTGCGGGCATACAACATACAAGAATAGTGCCTGAATCATGCAAAGCTTTAACTATGCAGCAATATAATATTTATCAAATTAGTATTGCATAATTTTAAATCATACCAGCCACGACGTCTCCAGCTTCCTCAACTGCAGCATCGGTCATCACACGCACACGCGCATTCGAGCGCTGATGTTGGTTCCTCTGCTGCTGACCATCACGCTCACGACAATCTCTCAGAATATGCCCAGTCTTTCCACATCCAGCACAAGCAGCTCCCTTATCAGGACAATCCCTAATTATATGACCAGTCTTGCCGCAACCAAAGCACTTACCAGCTTGTACATAGCACTCGCCCAAATGATTCTTCTGACAATGGGGACACATGGGAATGGCCTGCTGCTGCGTCCTTGATTTCCTTGATTATTTATTTGATTATTCTGATTCTGCCCACGGCGCTGTCCACGATTCTGATTCCCTCTTTGGTTCTGATTCTGCTGTCTACCTTGCCTCCCATGAAAATTCTGTCTAGTCATTTTCCTTGCTCCTTTATCACCGGAAGTGTCCCTTCCTCTTTTCTGGCCCACCATCGCATCGCGACGAATGATATCCTTCTCGATCCGATAACATGCATCAACAAGCGCCTCAAAATCAGCAGAGATAACATTTACCAACCAAGTGCAAATCCTTGGGTTCAGCCCACTCTCAAACTTCACCATCTTAGATTCCTCATCATTCATCGTAGCCGGAGAAAATCTACCCAAAGCCAGAAACTTGCTCACGTATTCAGACACAGTCATACCAGGTTCTTGCTTCAACATTTCAAAATCATGCCTCTTTTGCATCTTTACTGACGGGGGAAAATAAAACTTGTTGAACTCTTGGATGAATCTCTCCCATGGGATAGGTCGGGGCAAAGGTTGCAGCGTAGCCTTCCACCACTGGTTCGCCTCACCAAGGAGGAAAGGCCTCACAGCTTGGGTTTTCTTATTATCAGGGGCTCTATTTAGTTCAAAACAGTTATCCACTTCATCTAGCCATTTTTTAGCCATATCTGGTCAGACTTGCCTTCAAAAGGCGGCACATTCGCTCGCTTGAGCTTCTCAAAGTAATACTGCGCATCTCTTATCGGTTCATAAGGGGGAGGAGGGGCAACTTGCTGAATCATTCCCTGGCCAATCTGAGTTACGGTCTGACAGAATGCTTGGAAATCCGGAATAAGAAGTGGCACTTGCGGAAGAGGGTTTCCTTGAGCAGGTGGGGGATTTTCATTCTGCGGTGGAGGAGGAGGCGGTGGATTCTGATTCTGAGGAGGAGGTGGAGGGACTTGATCTTGAGGTTGTGGAGGGTTTGGTTTGGGTGCATGGGCAGCATCTCTGCGAGGTCTACCACGAGTCCAAACCATCTGTATACGGAGCAGAAAGATATATATATGTATATGACTGACTGAATTTAGACATGCTTGGAAAAAGAATTTAAAGCAGGAAAAAGAGTTAATAGGCAACATATCAGGCTAGCAGATCAACCAGGGGACCCTATTTCCAATCTAAGTTGTCTAAGCTAATGCCACCTCTTTTCTAAGATCATGACTTATGTCTAAGATCAATTCTTAGATTTCTAAGATCATAACTTAGCTTCTACGTTCTGCCCGAATCTAGAGCCTGGGCTCTGATACCACCTGTGGCGCCCCGTACTCGGCTACCCCTCGTACGGTGTACCCGCCGTACTTTCCTTTTAAGAAAAGTACAAAGCGTCGATACTTAACTTGTAAAACCCATGGATAAACATGGATTACAAAGTCACGATCTTAACAGGTAGATAAAAATTACGGCAGAATTTGAACCTTAATCCGAAAGCGTCAAACCGCAAATGCATAGCAAAATTATACAAACGGACCCGATTGCAAACTACACCGTGAAATTATACAAACATTATCCGAAAAGAATCCGAAAACAGCTAAGTCCCAAAATGTCCCAAAGGTTCATCAAAAGCTTCCATCATCATTATCTAAACAGTGACTTCAATAACCTATGGGTGTGGCACCCTTGGCTCATCATCAATCCACTCGACTTCATTACCTGGCTCTGGGGGGAAAATAGATGGGTAAGCGACAAAGTCGCCAGCAAGTATACAATAACACCGTACAATAAAGAGAAAACGGCATACAAGAATCAAACCCCAATTCCTTAAGTTAAAACATACCTGTCAATACCTTTCCGAAGCATCATACTTAAAGTCATACCAACACTTAGCTAAGATCTAAATGTCATCACTTAGTTGGATTCTACGTGCTATAGCCAAACCTTACTTCTATGAATAGGTATCATGCGTAATGCGTATGAAAATGTGAATGCAATGCAAATGCAACGGGAAACATTCTTTCTTTCATTTAGACATGCTCATAAAATACTTGAACTTTCTTTCTTTCTTTTAAATCATGCTCATCATAAAACAAGAGAGTGTGTCAGCCTATTATACCGGACATGACTCGGTTCTTATAACATGATCACCTTCAGGTCTATTATACCAGACCTGGCTCGGTTCTTATACTCTTCAGACCTATTATACCGGGCCTGGATCGGTTCTTATATTTCATCAGACCTATTATACCGGGCTTGGATCGGTTCTTATACTTCTTCAGATCAATTCACCCCGGATCTGTAGCGGGTTAAGCTGGCCAGAAGGGACGGAATTCTTTCGAAACAGAAACTCTATATAAAACATCAATAAAATCATGAGCATGGAACATATGAGCATGTCAATGCAAGTGCATGGGATGCAACATGGTAAAATGCAATTATAACATCATAAACAACTTCCTTCATGGGCTGAAAAACGATCCAGCAGCATGTCCTGTATTGTCCGGCCTCAAAATCAACCTTTTGAGCCTATTTTCCAGAAACTAAAAATATGGACATGCACCACATGATCTTAACTACATTCTGTACAAATTTCATGCGATTCCGACAAGCATAAGTACCTCAATAAAAATAATTCCCAACAAGGGTACAACAGGGATTCTGCTGCACTCTCAACTCCATTCCTTACCTTGTCTTCGTCCATAAACTCATTATGGGGCTCATTTAGCACCTGGAAATCTTTTCTATTTCTTTTATGAACAATATCCAAATGCCCATTCACCAAAACAAGTCAAAATAAATACAATACAAGTCATACAAGCACAAAGGGTCAATCTGTCCTGTTTTTCTAGAATGTTACTCCAACTTTACCTCGATGGTTGTCTCCCAAGATCAACAGATAAAATCAATTTCTTTACATGGATACTTAGCTCTATGTCTTAAGTACCTCCTGTAAACATTTCAGGTCAATCCAAGATATTTAAGGTACTTAAATAATTTTTCTCCCTAAAGTGGTACAACCAGAAACTGTTTTGACCCCTTGATACTAAAAATTCATTTCTGACCAATCCACAAATGATTTTCCAGAAATTCCAAATCCACAATAAAATAGAAATGATAAGCTACGACCACACCAAAAATAAGCTCAATCCAACTTTTAGAAGGTCCTTAACTAAGTCCATCAATTTGGCATAAAATCTGTCCAGAACTCTGTTTTCAACCAACATGCATAGAAATATCCTTTCCTTCCTAATTTTGTTCTTTAGCCTATAATCCAAGTTAATGGTCATTCGATAGACATAATAAGGCTTCCCTATACTAATTTAAGTCCCTTTGTAGCATGCAAAAGTCGTTCATATGGGCTGTTCATTCCCTCTAAACAAAACAGTCCTCTAGTCCAACAATTTCACATATTAACATCACTAAAAATGCTAGATTTCGTACCAATCATGTCTCATTCAATATCAAACATAGGGCAGTCCCTAATCCATCAATTTTAGCTCTTATTTCAAGTTTAAACATGCTTTATATTGCAACATAAGAGAGGTCTATCATCCAACCTTTCAAAACATAAGAAAAGGTAACAACTTAGGCATATTTTCACTAAAAACATGTCTTAGGCTTCTAGACATTCAAGTATGCATATAATCACATATATTGTAAGGGGTTAAAGTATACTTGCCTCTTCAAGCTAAAGATCTTGTCTTTGCTTGGTTATGAAGTGAGATGTGATGAAATCCTTCACCTTCTTCACCTTAAGCATACGGTTTTAAGGGAATGAAATGAAAAGATTAGTTCTTTATTCAATAGAGGAAATAGGATAGGTTTGAGGGCTAGAGCATCTTACCAAAATGAGCTTGGAATGGAGATTCAAGCACCACAATATGTCACCACCTAAGAAAGTTGATGGCTTTCACCTATTTACACCATAAAACCCACGGTTTTGGGTATGGAGAAAGAGAGTTCATGTGAGCTTCATTCTTTACCAAAATGAGAATTCTCTTAAGGAAACTTGGAACAAGACTTACCTAGATGTCTTCTTGAGTCTTGAAGTGAAGTTGAACTTCTATCCTTCAAGATGGAGGGGGCAAAATCTTGGTGAGGAGAATGGAGATTGTCTAAGTGTTTTGCTCTTGCATGATGAGAAGGTAGATGTTTCTAGAATGGTTTGATTTAAAACATGTTAGGGAATTAGGAGAGGGGGATGGTTTTTGGAGGGAGATTTGTGAGGGTTAGGGCTTCTCATGAGTGTTAATCAAGGTTAGGTTAGTACTAACCTTAGTTACTTTATTCCAACTAGGGTTACTTTAGTGCTAACCCAAGTTACTTTATCAAATCATGGTTACATTAACCTTGGTTTAGGGGAAAAAGTAATCATGGTAGGATTTAAAAATCCTCCATGTCTAGATACTAAGGGGGCGGTTTTGGTTGGGGTCTTTATGACCTCAACCATACTACTTCCTTCTTTAATGAGTTGTCTTAACTTGTTCCTTAAATGCATGTCTATTTTGTTTTCTATTTATTCTTTGCATAATAACTTCTTGTCTTATTATTTTAACTAATAAAATTGGCTAGAGATTTCTAGAACATCTCTATGTATAGGCCGAAATTTTCAGGCTTCTTGGGTTATTTGATATTTCTTGTAACTTTAATTCACATAATATGTTCTTTCCTATATTTTATTGTATTCTAAGATTAGCATATATATATGTATACACATATATGTATATATACACGCCTAGGTGTACTATGTGTTATACATTCCATACGCATATATCATATACACGCACATACATACCTAGTGATGTGTATGGTTTTTATATCCCTATATTTCATGTACCGCTTCAATAGTATTTGAGTAAAAGAGTTGAGTGGACTTAAGTAACATGTGCTTAAGAAATCATTGCTTTCATTCTGTCTCATATTCATAGTTTTCATGTACATGATCATTAGGGTAAAACAATCACAATAAATGAGGATGCGATTTACAGTGATTCCAAAATCAGATAGTTACTTTTTTAGCCATGTATTTAGTTTCAGTAGTAGATAATCCAACACTTGCTTGCTTTTTCGAAAACCAAGATATTAGTGAATTTCCTATAAATTGACAAGTGTCACTTGTGCTTTTTCTATTTATTTTGCATCTGCCATAATCCGCATCAGTATAAGAATGCAAGTCAAATTCACAATTCTTATCATACCAAATTCTGAATGTGGGAGTGTTCTTACATGTCGAAATATCCTTTTTACAGCATTATAGTGAGACACTTTAGGTTTGCTTTGATAACATGCACACATACAAACACTGAACATGATATCGGCTCTACTTGCGGTAAGATAAAGCAAAGAGTCAATCATAGACCTATATAAACCATTATCAAAGTCTTTTTCATTCTCATCTTTATCAAGTTTAGTTGTAACACTCATAGGGGTGGGGAAGGTTTCAAGTTTTCAAAATTAAACTTTTTAATCATGTCATTCACGTTTTTTTTAAGCGAAAATTTTATTAAGAAAAAAGCCTCACTTTTGGCGGAGGAATCATGTCATTCACGTATTTGACTTGACTTATATGGATGCCTTTACTAGTTTGTTTAATTTGCAAGCCAAGAAAATAATTCAATTCACCAACCATAGACATTTCAAATTCGTGTTTTATGCATATTTCAAATTCTTCAACAAGTTTATGAGATGTAGATCCAAAAACAATATCATCGACATAAATTTGAACAATAAGTAAATCCGATTTTTCTTGTTTCAAGAATAAAAAAAACTATCTATGGTGCCTCTTTTGAATCCGTTTTCTAAAAGAAAAGTAGCAAAACAATCATACCAAGCTCTAGGTGCTTGTTTTAAATCATATAGTGAATTTAGGTACCCTTTTATTTTGGGTCCTTACAAGTTAGTTCTTCACCCCTTTGTATGAGTACCTTTTGGTACCCAAACTTGGGTGACCTTTCTCTGTCTTACAAATAGTGAAAATAGAGATGAAGAAGCAATATAATAGGCATTAGGTGGGAAAGCATTTGGCCTTTGGCCGAGAAGCCCATTGTGAACATGGTATGGTTTTCGTTTTTGATATATCTTTGTGTTAGTGTGCATGGTGCGTGATCTAGATGCATTTATGTTGAAAAAATATCGTGTATGCATCAATGGTTTCTTTTCATATTTATACGGCACATAATTATATCTTGTATGATATGAAGAAGAAGCACGATGAGATGAAGTAGGGGAATACAGGCGTCTTCTTAGGCGCCACATTTGTCTTGAATGCGTCTGTTTTCTTAGATGAATATAGGATGAATTTGGTTGATTTATTTTGTGTCTCGTTTTTCTCAACGTATCATAATCCAGTTTTGTCGCTATCATGCTTTTGAGAAAAGATGATGCGATCTAGTATGTTTGTACCTGTGTCAAGCTGTTTCACCTTTATTTCTAGATCTGCATTCCTTGATTTCAAATTTGAAATCTCGGATTTCAATTAATTATTTTCTGTCGTTAATGATGAGACTTATGATTTCAATGCATTGATCGTGTAGGACGACTCTTCTTTTGAATCGTTTCACTGAGAAACAATTGTGTTAGATGATTCTAACAACTTCTTGTCTTCAATTAACCGTTTCTTTTCTTTTGGAAGAATCTTTGTGAATTTACGCAGTTCAAGGTATTGACTAAACAAATCATTATAAGAAGGTTTGGAATCAGAATCAGAATCATAAGATGCCTCATTTGACGCTTTGGATGCAAAGCATACTTGTGCCGTCTCTTCTTTGGTATCATCAGTCTCAAGGTCAGATGAATCACTCCAAGTGGAGGCCTTGAGAGCTCTTCTTGAATTCCTTTGTTAGGTTCTGAGACGGGACTATTTTTGTTTCAGTCCTTGTCACGGTTTTTGTTCGTTTGTTTGTCCTTGTTTGGGTAGTCATATGACAAGTGTCCAAGTTTTCTACATTCATTGTGGCGCCCCCCACCCCGGCCCAGCCAAAGTCGGTGCACCCGCCGTACTTCACTAAGGAGAGTACCAGGCGTCATCCCATACATGTCATGATCCATGAAATAATGCATGGATTTTTGCGCTTACACGTAAATAAGTAAGCGAAACCGCGACAGAATTTAAAACTTCGAATTAAAAGAAAACATCCACAAGACCATTCTTAGTTTTACAACCCAAATCCAAAGTAGCGGAAGTCATGAAAGCAAATGTTTTCCATCACAAATACATCATCAATCATCGGTCATAGCTGGCGAGTCATGTCTCCTAAATCCGTCCACTCCTCACAGCGCTCACGGGTAGGGGACTCTAGGTTCATCCTCAATCCACTCTACTTTATTCCCTGTAGCCTCTGGGAGGAAAAATAGAGGAGAGTGACAAAGTCACCAGCAAGTATACTATAATAATTGAGGATTAAATAGAAAGTGCATACAAGAACCGAACCCCAAAAATTTCGGTTTAGAAGCATACATGTCCTCCATCCAATACTCGATAGGGATCAACACTTAATGCATCAAGATCATAACTTAAACAAATTTGTTACTTAATACAGAACATAACAATAAAAGATTGTAACTCGCATCAATTCATAACATAACAAGAATAATCACTTAATGAGGTCATACTTAGAATCTACAAGGTCATAACGACTTAGTCTAAGTATCATGTGTCCCCACACAATGACTCCATAAACGTGACATGCATGCATATGTACGTGTGATGCATCATGATAAAAATAAGAATATGATCTTTCATGCTTTTCTTTCAAATCATCATCGTCAGAAAACAACAGAGTGTTCAGATCTATCTTCCCAGATCTGAGGCGGTAACGTCTCCCATTCGAATCTATTATTCCTGGATTCGGAACGGTAGCGTCATCACTTATCGGGTCTATTCTCTCCGGGCCCAAACGGTCATTATCATGTCTATTCTCTCCGGGCCTGAACGGTCATATCATCAAGTCTATTCTCTCTGGGCCTGAACGGTCATATCATCATATCAATTAACCTCGGATCTGGGCGGGTTCTTACTGGCCAGGCACATACACACACACGGTACCGGTGGGAAGCGTTCTTTTAAAACAGAATCTTTCTTTTTAAAACGCTTTTCATTTTTTTCTTTTGCATAAAAACCAATGCCATAAATCATGTAAATGACGATGATGCAATGCATGACATGTAATATGCAAACCATGACATAATGCGTTACATATACACATATGTACAACTCGTCGCTATGCTCGAAAAATTTCTAGCATGTACACTTCTTGTATTCGGCCCTAATCCCTCGTGGTTAGGCCCACTAACAATGATGCTTGTCATGCGTATTCATAAAAATGCCTTATTTGCTCATAATAAATTCTCGTGACGATGCAAAATGTGTAAGACACTTAGTTTAATAAATCACGAAACAAGGCCGCTGAATTTCGGTAATCCAGCGCCCCTTTTCTTTGGTCTTTCAAATAAGCTCATTAAACCTCTCATAATTTGGGCAGCTGAGAAAACTTATTATAACAATCCAATAATTGGTGGTTGTAAGCCCAAGTCGTGTAGCTAGCCTAAACTCATTCGATTAAGGTCCTATAATAAGTTCTTCCATTCTGCCCAAAAATCTCAGATTAGTGACATTAACTTAATTGTGGTATATACCTTTCAATTAGTCGTTATAAAAATAAGTGTTTTACATAAATGGGTTCATCTATGTCTTAGGTAGTTGTAAATAAATTTCGCGGATTTATAATATCGTTAAAGGCATCATTTATTCTTTTCCTTAAAACCGCTACATGCAGATTTCTGGAGCGACCGATTTTACTATAAATTTTAGTGTGACCACACCGTAACTCATTTTTCAGAAATTCCAACTTCCGACTTTAGTAAACACCTTGAACTAGTATCATAACGAAAATTAGCCCAATTACATATTCCTAAGGTCCATTTTCAGGTAACTCATCATGTCATATAAAAAACCAGTCCAGTCCAGTAAAATTTTTAGCATGACCAGTTTTAGTAAAAATTTCACCAAAAATAATTCGTAACTCCTTTTAACGAAATTCCAACTCTCACCTCTAATATGCACATAAGGCTAGTATCATACCAAAAATCAGCTAAATTAACGTCCCTAAGGTCTCCTTTCAGGTCTCACAAGACACCCCAAAATTCTGCCCTGCTCCAGTAATTTTCAGATTTAGTCATGTTTCATCCCTATTGACCCTAACTTGTATTGTTTATCATAAACCCTTTACTAATCCTTAGAACACACCCTCTTATGGGAAATTTTGCAGATTCAATACGCTACAACATCATATGCAAACCCCTTACAAAACAGTTGTACATGCATCATTCTTTGGCCAATCACACCCCCTTTTCACTAGTTCAACCTTAACAACAATTTGGTGCACACGTACTCTAGTCACCAATAGCCCTTTTTCGGTACATGCAAGGCAAAATAATGCATCCGCAAAGAAAATTTTAGGACTTAACACACTAAAGCATAACTTGGTCTCCCTTTATCACATAATTTATAGTTTCATGCCAAAACCACCCCTATTTCCTTAACCCTCTCCATCGTATGCCCTTTTCATGGAAAAGAAAAGATCTTTAGCATGTTCAACTTAGATTAACACATAATGGTGCATAAAACCACAAAGATTCCATCTGTAAACAAAAACTCATACCTACACACCATTTGGCCCCTAGGCCGAAAAGTTTAGGCATCAAAACTTAGCACATCACAACTAAGATTAAAATCTTAAGTTTATCTAGCCATTCATGAAAACACTCTCACATTCAAGCCACAAAGAGTATAGTGTACTTGCCTTTTTTTGCTTACTCTTCTTGAAAGGTGTATGGAAAGTGGAAACCTTTCTCCTCTTCTATGCTTGCATCCCACGGTGGGGGAAAGAAAAGAGATAGAAGGGTTAGTTTACATTCTTAACTAAAGGATGCACTTAGTTAGGGCTAGATGGACTTACCATGAAAAGAGCTTGGAGTAGTATTCAAGCTTCTCCAACCTAGAGTCCTCAAAACTTGAGATTCTTGAGCCTAGTGACCGTTGAAGGTCACGGTTTAGGGCAAAAGAGATGAGTGAGTTTTTAAGCTAAATAAAATGTAGGGGTTTTCCTTGGATAGTTGAGTATGCACTTACCTAATTCCTCTTGCTTGTATGAATCTTGAGCCTCCTTGGTTTACCCTTGGCCGTGTGGTTTATGGATGGAGGAAGAGAAGAATGTTTCTTGTTTGAGTGTTGGAAGATAGGAGATTAGGTTTTTGGAGGGAACTTTTATTTGGCTACTATGTTGTAGCCGTTGGGGGTAAAGAGTGGGGGTGTAGGTTTTACATAGTAAGGTTAAAGAATTAACCTTAGTTACTTAATTTAATTTTTAACCTTGGTTAATTTTCAGTTAACCACAGTTACTTTATCACTAACCTTGATTATTTTATTCTAATCATAGTTACTTTTGACTAACCTTAGTTACTTTATTTAATCCTAGTTAGTTGAACCTTGGTTAGATACAAATTAATTCTAGTGGGGTAATCACCTCTTTAATTGGCCTCCCCCTTAACCATCTGGCGGTTGGGGTCTTTAATGACCCTAAGTAAGCCTTATTCAATTGTTAGCTACCCTTTTTTATGTAAAATACTTCTTTATTCCATTGGTTTATTTATTCAATAGTGATTTAAGAAAATCTTTGAGCCTTCTTGGGCTATTGGCCGAATCTTACAAGGCCTTGGGAGGAAATTGGGTCCTCTCCCACAATTCATTATATGCGCTTGATATCCTAACATAATACTTTTCGTAATATAATCTATAATAATGGTCATCAACTTAATCAATTATAATTACAATAATATCTTGTCACATATTCACTCAAATAAATCGTAGGTACAAAAGGATTCCCTTATTGGTTACAACATCCTTCCCCCCTTATTATAAGTTTCGTCCTCGAAACAAAAAAGTGTTAATCAAAGAGGTGAGGGTACAAGTTCTTCATGTCTCTTCTACTTCCCAGGTAGATTCATCTATGGAATGGTTCTTCCACAGCACCTTAACCATAGGTATTGATCGTTTCCTTAACACCTTTTTCTTACGATCAATTATTCTTTCCAGTTCTTCTTTATATGTCATGCCAGCTTCTAGCTTTAAAGGTTGTTCCTTTATGACATGGCTAGGATCGTGCACATACCGTCGAAGTTGAGATACATGGAACACATCATGTATTTGAGATAATGTGGGCTGTAGAGCGAGTTGATAAGCTACTTCCCCATTCTTTTCAAGAACCTCATATGGCCCAATAAATCTTGGGCTTAACTTCCCTTTTGTACCAAATCTTTTAACTCCTTTCGTCGGCGATACCTTTAGAAACACTTTTTCGCCAACTTGAAATTCTAGTGGTCGCCGTTTCTCATCTGCCCAAACCTTGCTTCTATCTTGGGCCGCTTGTAACTTTTGCTTGATGATTCTTACTTTCTCTCGAGTCTGTTCCACTAGGTCGGGTCCAGTAAGAATCTTATCTTCGATTTCATCCCAATATAGCAGAGAACGGCATTTTCTTCCATAGAGTGCTTCACACGGAGCCATCCCTACGGATCGATGGTAACTGTTGTTATGAGAAAATTCTACTAGCTTGAGGCTCCGATCCCCAGCTTCCCCAAAAGTCAAGTATGCAGGATCGCAACATGTCTTCCAATGTCTAAATGGTCCTTTCCGATTGACTATCAGTTTGGGGATGAAATGCCGAGCTCATGTGGATCTCCGTGCCCATCGCTTTTTGAAAAGCTATCCAAAATCGTGATGTGAAGCGAGGGTTGCGGTCGCAAACAATGCTTAGGGGTACTCCATGAAGACTTACAATTTGTTCAACATACATTGTCGCCAATTTCTCCATTGTAGCCTTGATCGTCATGGCCATGAAATGGCGGACTTTGTTAGGCGATCGACAACTACCCAAATGGTATCGTATCCGCTTCTCGTTCTGGGCAGATCTGTAATAAAATCCATAGTAATGTGGTTCCACTTCCATTCGGGAACTTCAAGAGACTGTAGCAACCCAGCGGGTTTCTGATGTTCCGCTTTCACCTTCTGGCAAACGAGGCATTTTTCTACAAATTCCGCAATCTGTCTTTTCATGCCACGCCACCAGAATCGTTTGCTTCAAATCCTGGTACATTTTATTGGCTCTAGGGTGAATAGATAGTCGAGAGTTGTGAGCTTCCTTAAGAACTTCATTCAGTATGTCTTCATCATCGGGTACACAACCTTTCTTGAAACCATAAACTGTTGTCGTTTCGGACTTTAAGCTCTCCTGAAGGTTTTATTCTCACCCGATCCTTTAACTTCTTTAAGGTTTCATCTTTTTCTTTTCTTTCTTTGATTTTCTCTATCAGCGAAGGAATTAACACTAACTTTGCGAGCATGCCTTCAATTGAATCGATCTCTTCCAAATCAAATTCTTCCATGTCACGCTGCAAAGGTGGTTGATGCGGATGGCTTGTTTTTCTACTTAATGCATCGGCTACCTTGTTGGCTTTTCCCTGGATGATACTGAATTGATAAGTCATAGTCTTTCATTAATTCTAGCCATCTGCGCTGACGCATGTTTAGCTCTTTTTGGGTGAATAGATACTTGAGGCTTTTGTGGTCTGTGAAATTTTGCACTTTTCACCATATAGATAGTGCCTCCATATTTTCAGTGCAAAGACCACAGCGGCTAGTTCGAGGTCATGTACAGGGTAGTTCTGTTCAAATGGCTTCAATTGTCGGGATGCGTACGCAATCACTCGATCTTTTTGCATTAATACACATCCAGTCCATTCTTAGAGGCATCACGTATACAACAAAGTTTTCTCCAGGAATGGGTTGTGCTAAAACTGGGGCGGAGGTCAGCTTCTTCTTTAGTTCAGTAAAGCTCTTTTCGCAATCTGAGGTCCATTCAAATTTGGTTTTCTTTGGGTCAAACGGGTCTGAGGCATAGCGATTCGAGAGAATCCTTCAACGAACTTACGATAGTAACCGACGAGACCGAGAAAACTTCGTATTTCTGTAACGTTGGTCGGTCTGGGCATTCCGTGATTGCCTCGATTTTCTTGGGGTCTACCGATATACCTTCTTCAGATATTACATTCCCCAGAAACGCTACACTTCGTAGCCAGAATTCGCATTTACTAAATTCGCGTACAGTTTTTCCTTTGTAGAATGTCCAGAACAACCCTTAAATGGTTTGTGGGTCACCTCGTCAGGTGAGTAGATCAATATGTCATCGATGAAGACTACAACGAACTTGTCTAGTTGGTCTTGAAAGACTTGATTCATTAGATCCATAAACGCTGCGGGGCGTTGGTCAGTCCGAATGGCATTACTAGAAATTCGTAATGTCCATAACGGGTTCTGAATGCAGTTTTCTGGACATCTTCAGCCTTGATCTTCAATTGGAAATATCCTGAGCGAAGATCAATTTTACTGAAAATCCTTGCCCCCTGCATCATGATACCTTTAGGTAGGGTTTATAATAGACTCATTACTAAAATAAAATTTTAATTTGCTTACCCGAAGCTGATCGAACAGATCGTCGATTCTTGGCAAAGGGTACTTATTCTTTATAGTGATCTTTTTCAGCTCCCTATAGTCAATACATAACCGCATACTTCCATCCTTCTTCTTGACAAATAGCAAGGGAGCTCCCCAAGATGAAACACTTGGGCGAATCAGTATCTTTTCCAGTAATTCGCGCAGCTGTTCCTTCAACTCTTTTAGTTCTGCAGGTGCCATTCGGTAGGGAGCCTTTGATATTGGTTCAACTTCTGGAACCAGGTTGATTTCAAAAGATATCTCCCGTCCAGAGGAAGACCTGGTAACTCTTCTGAAAAAACATCTGAGTATTCACGAACTACTGGAACTTGGGTCAGATCTGAGGGTGCCTTATCGATATTTATTGCATAGACCAGATATCCCTCATGTCCTTTCTTCAGTGCCTTATTAGCTTGAATCGCATTTACATAAATGTTCTTAGGACACTTCCGTAGCTTCGATCCTCCTTAAAAGGTTATTTATTTACTTGTGGAATCTTTAAAGGTAACTTGTTTTTCACTACAATCGATGTTGGCATAATTCTTGGAAAGCCAGTCCATCCCAAGAATTATATCGAAGTCCATTATGGGTTTGGGAATCAAATCGGCGTCAAACCGATGATTATCAAACTTAAGTTCGCAATTTCTGAAAACATGGTAAGATACAAGCACCTGTTCCCCAGCTGCTTGGATTCTATACTGTGTATCACTATACGTGGGGTTATGCTCAATATTCTTTGCGAATTTCTTGGATATGAAGGAGTGGCTAGCGCCACTGTCAAATAACACGTTGGCAGGTATTGAACATACTAGGATAGCTCCTGAATCATGCAATACTTACTAAGCAACTATAGGACAACAGTACTCGTAAAAGCTAACACAATTCTCAGAAAATACCTGTCACTACGTCATTGGCCTCTTCAGCAGCGGCGTCAGTCATAGCGTGAACTCGTGCATTGGTGCACTGACGCTGAGGCTTTGGCAGCTGTTGTTGCTGCTGAGCCCCCTTCTCCGGACATTCTCTGGCCATGTGTCCGGTTTTCCCGCATCCAAAGCAGGTGGTTCCTTTATCTGGGCAGTCTTTAAGGATGTGGCCTGTCTTACCACACCCAAAACATTTCCCGGCCTGAATATAACATTCTCCTACATGGTGTCTACCTCAATGTGAGCATCTTGGAATAGCAGATTGTTGGCCTTGATTCTTTGATTGGTTCTTTTAGGAGCGGCGTTGAAACCGATTCTTCCCTTGACGCCCTGGGCCCCTTGTATTTCGCTTTGCAGACTTGCGGGGCCCTCCACTTCCCGACACCTCTCTTCCCTCTTTTGGCTAAACTCATCACAGCGGTGATATCTCGTTCAATTCGGTAGTATGCATCTAGAAGGGCACCAAAGTTTGCTGGATTTGCATTAACCAACCATGTTCGGATTTAGGGTTTAGTCCTCTTTCAAATTTCAACATTTTGGTTTCTTCATCGTTCATGGTGGATGGTTGAAATCTTCCCAGAGCTATAAATTTGTTAGCGTAGTCAGCAACCGTCATTCCTGATTATTGCATTAGGGATTCAAACTCATGTCTTTTCTGTAATTTGACGGAGGGCGGTATGTAGAACTTATTGAATTCCTGAAGAAACCTTTCCCAGGAAATCGGTCTAGGTAAAGCTTGTAAATTGGCCTTCCACCATTGGTTGGCCTCTCCTAACAGAAATGGTCTAACCGCCTCTGTCATTACTTCTTCCGGGGCTTTAATTAGTTCAAAGCAGTTTTCTACCTCATCCAGCCACTTCTCGGCGGCATCTGAGTCTGACTTTCCTTCAAACGGCAGAACATTGGCTCTCTTCAACTTTTCAAAATAATATTGAGCATCTCTGACAGGCTCGTGAGGTTGAGGGTTATTCTGTTGCAGCATTACTTGACCAATTTGGGTGACTGTTTGGCAAAAGTTCTGAAAAGCATTAATATCAGGCATTATTTGTGGAAAAGGTCCTTGGGGTAGAGGAACGTTCTGAACTGGCGGTGGATTTTGGCCCTGCGGTGGCGGGGGTGGAGGGACCTGAGCGGGTGGAGGAGGGATGGGCTCCTGCACCTCGGGTCTAGCTCTGGCTGCTCTGCCTCTTGGTCGCACCATCTGCAGTATGCAGTGTAGGATCTGCAAGGCACCACTAGAAGGGAGGGTTGAATAGTGGGTGCGGAAAATTTGGTTTTTAAAATTGTTTTGAACCAAAAACCCAACTTCTGAAAACAGTTTCTGCTTACTTGGCACTCATTGATTGGTTGCATCATTGTGACATGTTCTTGATTACTTGGCACCTCCTCATTTTATGATCATTAAACTCTTGCTTACTTGGCACTCATTGATTGGTTGAATGTTGTCATCACTTGATGACTAGGAAAATCTGAGAATAACACTTAAAACATGTGCCAAAATCATCATAAAATAGTTGCCATAATTCACAAGATTATCACATAAAGTTAGCAAAACAATTTTCTCCAATCAATCAATCAATCATACCCAGTATATCCCACCGATAGCACAAGCTATCGTTAGGGTCGGGGGAGGGTGAGAGGTAGGCAAACAATACCTCCATCCCAAGGGATAGAGAGTTTGCTTCTAGTGAGACCCCCGACTCTATATGTACATGCACAGATAATCATAATAATAGGACTATGTACTAGTGGACCTATTTTATTAAACGTATGCTACAGTCTTCTGATATTAAAATAGTCATAATAGTGAGCATGCACACATAATTGACAGAAAAAGACCGAAACAAAATATGCAAAGTCAATTAAAGTGTAAATAATATCTAATCCTCTAAGCATGCTCTAAGGTGTCGTATATCATGTCTACCCCTCCTAAACCTTAATCATTTGTCTCCATGAACTCCTATCCTGGACCATGTCCTCAGAAAGGTGCAACTCTAGTAAGTCATGCCTAATCTGCTCATCCCATGTCAGTTTGGGCCTGCCTCTACTCCTCTTCCCTTCTACGGTGAGGCTTTCGATTGTTCTGACAGATGTCGTTGGCTGTCTCCTCTTGACATGCCCAAACCATCTCAGTCTTCCCTCTCTTATCTTATTTATTACACTAGTCACCCCAAACCTTTCTCTGTACACCTCATTTCTTATCTTGTCTAGCCTTGTATGTTCGCACATCCACCTCAGCATCTTCATCTCTGCCACTTCCATCTTCTGTGATTGTGTCCTCTTGATGGCCCAACAGTCTATTCCATATAACATTGCCGGCCGCACTGCCATCCTATAAAATTTTCCTTTTAATTTAATTGGAAAATTCTTGTCACACAGCACCCCTGAGGCTGCCCTCCACTTGCACCAACCTGCCTGGACTCGGTGTGCTACATCACTCTCTATGTCCCCATCTTTCTGTATAAATGATCCTAGATACTTGAACTTACTTACCTTTGGGACCACTTGCCCCTCGATGGTGAGTTGGCTATTCTCATCGTTGTCTGTGCCACTGAAGTCACAGTGCAGGTACTCAGTCTTGGAACGACTAATACTCAGGCCTTTCCTCTCTAGAGCACCTCGCCACTCCTCTAATCTCATACTCAGATTATGTCTACTTTCCGTGACTAATACAATATCGTCAGCAAAAAGCATACACCATGGAACTGTCTCTTGGATCGACTTTGACAACTCATCTAGGACAACTGTAAAAAGGAATGGCTTAAAGCGGACCCTTGATGGAGGCCTACCTCCACTGGGAAGAAGTCTGTATTCCCTACAGGAGTATGAACGGTTGTTTTTGTCCTAACATACATATCCCTGATTATGTCTATATACTTTATAGGAACCCCTCTTGCCATATAAAAATCGGCCACATGCTCTTTTGCACATGCTGAAATTTCAGCATGTGTAACATTCACCTTTGATTCAAAATATTGCCTATTTTGCATTGATTTATTCCATGAAATCAAAGACTAATTCAATCAACATTTAGTATACAATATTCTCATCATGTATGGAATAAATGTTAGACACCAATGTGGACTAAATTTCAGCCAATATACATTACACACGTTGAAATTTTCAGCATGTGTGATATTAAAAATATCACCATTTTAATTTCATAATTAATTCAAAACATTATCATAACATCCTCAATTAATCCTCATGATTCAAGATAGTAAAATATGGCATTTGTTAGTGAAAAAATCGTCCACTCTTAAGCTACACATGCTGAATTTTCAGCATGTGTTACAAATGTGATAAAGTTTGAAATGTTACTTTGTGTAATTCCCTTCTTTATGTCTCTAACATTTCATGCTTTATTCTTGGCCAATGAATATGCCAACAAGGCTCCACATATGCTCCATCTCAGCTGTTTTAGGCGTTGGAATAGAGTTGGGCATGTGCTGAATTTTATGTTTGCAAACTTTGTAAAATAGTGCACATTTAATAATACACACATGTCATATTCCAATCAGACCTTAATTTAATTTTCTAGAACATTTTAAGGTGTAAGACATATGTAAAAACTGTCTAGATACATGTCGTATGATGTGCCAAAAATGTTCCATGTATTGTGCACGTAGAAAACCGAATTTTCGATGTTTATCGATTACCCGATTTTTCTCTAATTAAATTCCAACTTTTTGCAAATGTTATATATATTATGTTACACATAATATACATAATATAAACTACAATATTCAGCTTATAAGGCTGATTAAAGTGGCGCCTAGACATGTGACAAAATTGAAATTGGAATCTCCACAATTTGGCCTTAATGTGGGGTGATTTGTGTGTGCCAACATGGAATGGTTTTATGGCTGGACATATCATCATATGCACAAACATTTTAGATATTTTTGAATTGTAGGGGCTGGCCATATAATTATGGCAAGTACGTGACACGTTGGCAAAGTTTCGGTATTTGTCCGATACGACAATTTTTGGTTTAGAACCTTTTAACGTGTCGTATTTAATTTTTCATCACCATGACTTATATCATATGATATAAGACCTGAATATACTCATAAATATGAGTTAAGTATAGTGGTGTGACTTTAACGTACATACGTAAAATATATAACGTGTCGGTAGTACGTTGAAATACATGTGTATGTCTTTTTCAAAAAATTTGAAAATATATATTTTGTATATATATGCGTGTATATTGATGATAAAGGGAGGAGGAGACATTCCTTTCTTAGTCTTGTTGCCTTTGTGCCTTGTCCAAATGTTGCTTCCTTTAATGAACTACTTAGTTTAATTAACTAAGTACTTCACTTAATGAACTAGTTTAGTTCATTAATGGTGGCACCTGAAAATAGAATAAACACAACAAATGTTTGCCATTTGATGTAAGCTTTAAAGCTTCCTGGCTCGTTAGTACGGCAACATTATATAACTATATAAGGCAATATATGCAATGTATCATGCACATTTATGTCATGCACGTTTTTAAGCACATTTAAATCATGTATTTGAAAATCACTCAAACCCCTTTTTCTCTACAATCTCCCCCTTTTGATGATTTTCAAAATAACCTATACTCATGATTTAAATCCTATCGCTCCCCCTTCAATCATGCATAAATTCAAAATTTGAATTTTAAATTTCAAAAACCGCTCCTCCTTGATTTATGCAATCAGTATCTCTCTCCCCCTTAAATCATGCTATCTCTCCCCCTTTATTTTGAAAAGTAAATCAAAAGATGCCTATAAAGATGAAGAAGAAAAAAATCATGCATTTCATATAACGTGCGTTCGTAAGGGTTATTTATTCAACCATTTGAAAATGTCCCTTTTGGTACCCAAATTTGGGTGACCCTTCTAGGTCTTCCAAAAGGTGAGAAAGGTGATGAAAGCACAACATAATATACTTTAGGTGCAACTATATCTGGCCTTTGGCCAAGACCTCGTTTATACGCATTATATGTAGGACGTTTTTGATATGTCCTTGTGTTTGTGTGCTTAGTGCGTGGATGGAATGAATGTCGTGTATGCATCACTCTTTTCTTTTCATATCTATATGGTACAAAATTGTGTTTTGCATGATATGATGAAGAAGTGGGGCGTGATGAGGGAAGAGGTCTTTGCGTCATCTTACACGCCATTTTTGGCTTTGGGGTGTCTACTTTCTTAGACACAACGAACTTAGTTGGTTTGGTGGATGCTTCATTTGTCTCAACGTATCCCAAACCTGTTTTTGTGATAAGATAATACGATGCAGCATGTTAGATCCCTTGTCAAATTGTTTCACCTTTTTCTCTATATCCGCATTTCTTGATTTCATGTTTGAAATCTTGGATTTCAATTCAGTGTTCTCGTATTTCAATGATGAAATTTCAGACTTTAATGAATTTATAATGCATGACGACTCTTCTTTTGAATCGTTTAATTGAGACA
Organism: Eustoma russellianum; assembly: GCA_036186865.1. NCBI lineage: Eukaryota > Viridiplantae > Streptophyta > Magnoliopsida > Gentianales > Gentianaceae > Eustoma > Eustoma russellianum. Next base: position 16,856,533 of record AP025049.1, read on the forward strand.
CAAGATCTTTGTTAGAAGATTCTAACAATTTCTTGTCTTCAATTAATCGCTTCTTTTCTTTTGCAAGAGTCTTTGAAAACTTATGCAATTCTAAATATTGAATAAATAAATCATCATAAGAACATTCAGAATCAGAATCAGAGTTGGAAGATACCTTATTTGATGCTTTAGATGTAAAGCATACTTGTGCCTTGTGTTCTTCCGTATCATCAGTCTCAGAATCGGATGCGTCACTCCAAGTGGAGGCTTTGAATGCTCTTCTCCTTTGCTTAGGTTCTGAGACGAGTCTATTCTTGTTCCAATCCCTGTCAGGGTGTTTGTTTGTTTGTTTTCTTTATTAGGGCAGTCATATGATAGATGTCCAAGTTTGCCGCATTCATAGCACTTTATTTCATTATTTTTATTTTTATGATCCTTACATGAGGTAGACTTATGTTTAATCGATTTTCTCAATATTTTTCTTAATCTTTTAGCCATCGTGATTCAGTCCTCATCATCGGAATCTATGTCACTATCATCTACGACGTATTCATTTGATTTGAATGCTAAAGCCCTATCATTATTAGAAATGGACTCAGAATGTCTTAAAGCAAGTTTGTTTTCATATGCCTTAAGTGATCAAATTAGTTCTTCCATCTTAATCGATTTAGTCTCTTTGCTTTCTTCTATGGCCGTTACTTTAGAGTCCCACTCGGATGGAAGGCTTCGCAAGACTTTCTGTACTTTTTCCTGCATGGTAAAAGCTTTACCAAGAGACTCAAGAGAATTGTAGATGTTAGTCAAACGAAGATCCATATCAACAATAGATTCATTAGGCAATAGTTTAAACGACTCAATTGTGGACATAAGCATGTTTATCTTTGACTCTTTACTTGACTAGTGCCTTCGTGTTTCATTTCGAGTATTCTCCACATTTCTTGTGCACTAGAACAGTTTGAGACATAACTAGACTCACTCTTACTTAAACCATTTAAGAGTAATTGCATAGCCCTAGCATTCATGCTAAGTTTTTTTTCATCACTTGTACATTCTTGTCTAGGTTTAACAACTTCTAGTGTGACTACGTCTACGGTGGATAACTTAGATGGAACAAAAGGACCATCTTCTATAATCGACCAAAGATCAATATCTATTGCCATAAAGAAAATTTTCATTCTTACCTTCCATTGAACGAAAGACTCACCGTCAAAGAGAGGAGGCCTTATGGTTGACATTCCTTCTTGCACAGTGTTATAGCTAGTGGATGTCATCTCACATAGATCGTTGGATCCTTTTGTTGTGAGTGAACCTGCGCTCTGATACCAATTGTAGGATTTGCAAGGCACCACTAGAAGGGGGGTTGAATAGTGGGTGCGGAAAATTTGGTTTTTAAAATTGTTTTGAACCAAAAACCCAACTTCTGAAAACGATTTCGGTTTTCAGGACTAGTTTTAAAACATTTTAAAACTGGGTTCCAGGTCTTCAAAAATTCTGAAATTTGGAGATAACTTAGCCTCAATGTTATGAGTGTCTCCTAACAATTTCAGATTTAAATTCAACCTCTAACCCTTGAAATTCGTTGGTGATCAGATTGCGCAAATCTGCCAGAAACGGTACACTGATTTGAAAAATTAATTCCTATTTGTACACAATTCCAAATGCTCTGAAATTTTAATCGCTAACCCCTTATATGTTTTATTTAAATAGGTTGAAACAGTTTTGAAAAATTCTTTTGGAAACTTTGTCAAATACGATCAAAGTCTCAACCTTTGCAAGCCTGAAAATCAGACTGCACTAGTATCATAACTTTGGACGTTTGGATGACTTATACTTGTCCAAAAGGGTTGAAAATTTCGTGATTTTTGAAATTCGTTTACTATTCTTACGTTTCGTGATTTTTGAAATTCGTTTACTATTCTTACGAACGTGATTAAAAATAGTAAACAGTGCTGAAACAGAAAATCGGTGCTGAAAGTAAATGACACCAAGAATTTTATACTGGTTCGGTTATAAACAACCTACTCCAGTCTTTGAGGAACACCTTCCTCAGTTCACACCAATCACACAACACAAAAACACCTTACCACAGGGTTGATGAAGTTACACACCAACTCCAACCCTTTACAAACCTTGTATGTTGAATACAATACACACGAACACCACCACCTCGCAACTCCAAGATTGATCACACCTTGATCAATCTTTTACTTCAACGAAAAGAATATGTGGTGGTCTAAGATAAGCCTATTCAAGTATATGAACGTAAGTACAATAGGCTTTTAGAGAGATGAAAGAAAGATGTAGAAGAAGAAGGAAATGGAAGACTCTTTTTGCACTTTTGAACTTGTGAGACTTGTCTTGCTTTTGTTTGGCTTTCTTCTCCTCTTTTAACAATGTGGCCGCCCCCTATGCTCTTCTCCTCTTGAAAATTATCTTCTAAGTCCTTGGGAGAATATGTTGCATCATTGTGACATGTTCTTGCTTACTTGGCACTCCTCCTTTGATGATCATTAAACTCTTGCTTACTTGGCACTCATTGATTGGTTGAATGTTGTCATCACTTGATGACTAGGAAAATCTGAGAATAACACTTAAAACATGTGCCAAAATCATCATAAAATAGTTGCCATAATTCACAAGATTATCACATAAAGTTAGCAAAACAATTTACTCCAATCAAGCCATATAAAAATCGGCCACATGCTCTTTTGCACATGCTGAAATTTCAGCATGTGTAACATTCACCTTTGATTCAAAATATTGCCTATTTTGCATTGATTTAATCCAAGAAATCAAAGACTAATTCAATCAACATTTAGTATACAATATTCTCATCATGTATGGAATAAAAGTTAGAAACCAATGTGGACTAAATTTCAGCCACTATACATTACACACATGCTGAAATTTTCAGCATGTGTGATATTAAAAATATCACCATTTTAATTTTATAATTAATTCAAAACATTACCATAACATCCTCAATTAATCATCATGATTCAAGATAGTAAAATATGGCATTTGTTAGTGAAAAAATCGGCCACTGTTAAGCTACACATGCTGAATTTTCACACATGTGTTACAAATGTGATAAATTTTGAAATGTTACCTTGTGTAATTCCCTTCTTTATGTCTCTAACATTTCATGCTTTATTCTTGGCCAATGAATATGCCAACAAGGCTCCACATATGCTCCATGTCAGCTGTTTTAGGCGTTGGAATAGAGTTGGGCATGTGCTGAATTTTATGTTTGCAAACTTTGTAAAATAGTGCACATTTAATAATATACACATGTTATATTCAAATCAGACCTTAATTTAAATTTCTAGAACACTTTAAGATGTACGAAATATGTAAAAAGTGTCTAGATACATGTCGTATGATGTGCCAAAAATGTTCCATGTATTGTGTACGTAGAAAACCGAATTGTCGATGTTTATCGATTACCCGATTTTTCTCTAATTAAATTCCAACTTTTTGCACATGTTTATATATTATGTTACACATAATATAAATAATATAAACTTTAATATTCAGCTTATAAGGCTGATTAAAATGGTGCCTAGACATGTGACAAAATTGAAATTGGAATCTCCACAATTTGGCCTTAATATGGGTGATTTGTGTGTGCCAACATGGAATGGTTTTATTGCTGGACATATCATTATATGCACAAAAAGTTTAGATATTTTTGAAATGTAGGGGCTGGCCATAAAATTATGGCAAGTACGTGACACGTTGGCAAAGTTTCAGTATTTGCCCGATACGACAATTTTGGTTTAGAACCTTTTAACGTGTCGTATTTAATTTGTCATCACCATGACTTATATCATATGATATAAGAACTGAATATACTCATAAATATGAGTTAAGAATAATGGTGTGACGTTAACGTACGTACGTAAAATATTAACGTATCGGTAGTACGTTGAAATACATGTGTATGTCTTTTTCAAAAAATCTGAAAATATATATTTTTGTATATATATATATATGCGTGTATATTGATGATAAAGGGAGGAGGAGACTTTCCTTTTTAGTCTTGTTGCCTTTGTGCCTTGTCCAAATGTTGCTTCCTTTACTGAACTACTTAGTTTAATTAACTAAGTACTTCACTTAATGAACTAGTTTAGCTCATTAGTGGTGGCACCTGAAAATAGAATAAACACAACAAATGGTTGCCATTTGATGTAAGCTTTAAAGCTTCATGGCTCGTTAGTACGGCAACATTATATATGAACTATATAAGGCAAGTAATATGCAATGTATCATGCACATTTATGTCATGCACGTTTTTAAGCACATTTAAATCATGTATTTGAAAATCACTCAAACCCCTTTTTCTCTACAATCTCCCCTTTTGATGATTTTCAAAATAACCTATACTCATGATTTAAATCCTATCGCTCCCCCCGCTCCCCTTCAATCATGAATAAATTCAAAATTTGAATTTTAAATTTCAAAAACCACTCCTCCTTGATTTATGCAATCAGTATCTCTCTCCCCCTTAAATCATGCTATCTCTCCCCCTTTATTTTGAAAAGTAAATCAAAAGATGCCTGTAAAGATGAAGAAGAAAAAAAATCATGCATTTCATATAACGTGCGTTCCTAAGGGTTATTTATTCAACTCTTTGAAAATGTCCCTTTGGTACCCAAATTTGGGTGACCCTTCTAGGTCTTCCAAAAGGTGAGAAAGGTGATGAAAGCACAACATAATATACTTTAGGTGCAACTGTATCTGGCCTTTGGCCAAGACCTCCTTTATACGCATTATATGTAGGACGTTTTTGATATGTCCTTGTGTTTGTGTGCGTAGTGCGTGGATGGAATGAATTTCGTGTATGCATCACTCTTTTCTTTTCATATCTATATGGTACAAAATTGTGTTTCGCATGATATGACAAAGAAGTGGGTGTGACGAGGGAAGAGGTCTTTGCGTCATCTTATACGTTGTTTTTGGCTTTGGGGTGTCTACTTTCCTAGACACAACGAACTTAGTTGGTTTGGTGGATGCTTCATTTGTCTCAACGTATCCCAAACCTGTTTTGTCACTATCATGCTTTTGTTATAAGATAATACGATGCAGCATATTAGATCCCGTGTCAAATTGTTTCACCTTTTTCTCTACATCCGCATTTCTTGATTTCATGTTTGAAATCTCGGATTTCAATTCAGTGTTCTCGGGTCAATGATGAAATTTTAGACTTTAATGAATTTATAATGCATGACGACTCTTCTTTTGAATCGTTTAACTGAGACACAAGATCTTTGTTAGAAGATTCTAACAATTTCTTGTCTTCAATTAATCGCTTATTTTCTTTTGCAAGAGTCTTTGAAAACTTATGCAATTCTAAATATTGACTAAATAAATCATCATAAGAATCATTCAGAATCGGAATCAGAGTAAGAAGATACCTCATTTGATGCTTTAGATGTAAAGCATACTTGTGCCTTGTGTTCTTCCGTATCATCAGTCTCAGAGTCGGATATGTCACTCCAAGTGGAGGTTTTGAATGCTCTTCTCCTTTGCTTAGGTTCTAAGACGAGTCTATCCTTGTTCCGATCTTTGTCAGGGTGTTTGTTTGTTTGTTTTTCTTTATTAGGGCAGTCATATGATAGATGTCCAAGTTTGCCGCATTCATAGCACTTTATTTCTTATTTTTATTTTATGATCCTTACATGAGGTAGACTTATGTTTAATCGATTTTCTCAATATTTTTCTAATCTTTTAGCCATCGTGATTAAGTCCTCATCATCGAAATCTATGTCACTATCATCTACGACGTATTCATTTGATTTAAATGCTATAGCCCTATCGTTATTAGAAATGGACTCAGAATGTCTTAAAGCAAGTTTGTTTTCATATACCTTAAGTGATCAAATTAGTTCTTCCATCTTAATCGATTTAGTCTCTTTGCTTTCTTCTATGGCCGTTACTTTAGAGTCCCACTCGGATGGAAGGCTTCGCAAGACTTTCTGTACTTTTTCCTGCATGGTAAAAGCTTTAACAAGAGACTCAAGAGAATTGTAGATGTTAGTCAAACGAAGATCCATATCAACAATAGATTCATTAGGCAATAGTTTAAACGACTCAAGTGTGGACATAAGCATGTTTATCTTTGACTCTTTTACTTGACTAGTGCCTTCGTGTTTCATTTCGAGTATTCTCCACATTTCTTGTGCACTAGAACAGTTTGAGACATAACTAGACTCACTCTTACTTAAACCATTTAAGAGTAATTGCATAGCCCTAGCATTCATGCTAAGTTTTTTTATCATCACTTGTATATTCTTGTCTAGGTTTAACAACTTCTAGTGTGACTACGTCTACGGTGGATAACTTAGATGGAACAAAAGACCATCTTCTATAATCGACCAAAGATCAATATCTATTGCCATAAAGAAAAGTTTCATTCTTACCTTCCATTGAACGAAAGACTCACCGTCAAAGAGAGGAGGCCTTATGGTTGACATTCCTTCTTGCACGGTGTTATAGCTAGTGGATGCTATTACACGTAGATCGTTGGATCCTTTTGTTGTGAGTGAACCTGCGCTCTGATACCAATTGTACGATCTGCAAGGCACCACTAGAAGGGGGGATTGAATAGTGGGTGCGGAAAATTTGGTTTTTAAAATTGTTTTGAACCAAAAACCCAACTTCTGAAAACAGTTTCTGTTTTCAGGACCAGTTTTAAAACGTTTTGAAAACTAGGTTCCAGGTCTTCAAAAATTCTGAAATTTGGAGATAACTTAGCCTCAGATGTTATGAGTGTCTCTTAAAAATTTTGAGATTTAAATTCAACCTCTAACCACTTGAAATTTTGTTGCTGGTCAAATTGCGCAAATCAGCCAGAAACGGTACACTGATTTGAAAAATTAATTCCTATTTGTACACTATTCCAAATGCTCTGAAATTGTAATCACTAACCCCTTATATGTTATATTAAAATGGGTAGAAACAGTTTTGAAAAATTCTTTTGGAAAGTTTGTCAAATACGATCAAAGTCTCAACCTTTGCAAGCCTGAAAATCAGACTGCACTAGTCTCAGAACTTTGGACGCTTGGATGACTTATACTTGTCCAAAAGGGTTGAAATTTGCGCCAAACGAACCTTAGAACATGTGGCTATGTTCCCTGAAAGTTTCGTGATTTTTGAAATTCGTTTAATATTTTTACAAACGTGATTAAAAACAGTAAACAGCGCTGAAACAGAAAATCAGTGCTGAAAGTAAATGACACCAAGAATTTTATACTGGTTCGGTTATAAACAACCTACTCCAGTCTTTGAGGAACACCTTCCTCGGTTCACACCAATCACACAACACAAAAACAACCCTTACCACAGGGTTGATGGAGTTACACACCAACTCCAACCCTTTACAAACCTTGTATGATGAATACAATACACACGAACACCACCACCTCGCAACTCCAAGATTGATCACACCTTGATCAATCTTTTACTTCAATGAAAAGAATATGTGGTGGTCTAAGATAAGCCTATTCAAGTATATGAATGTAAGTACAATAGGCTTTTAGGGAGAAGAAAGAAAGATGTAGAAGAAGAAGGAACTGGAAGACTCTTTTTGTACTTTTGAACTTGTGAGACTTGTCTTGCTTTTGTTTGGCTTTCTTCTCCTCTTTTTAACAATGTGGCCACCCCCTATGCTCTTCTCCTCTTGAAAATTATCTTCTAAGTCCTTGGGAGAATATGTTGCATCATTGTGACATGTTCTTGCTTACTTGGCACCCTCCTCATTTGATGATCATTAAACTCTTGCTTACTTGGCACTCATTGATTGGTTGAATGTTGTCATCACTTGATGACTAGGAAAATCTGGACAATAACACTTAAAAGATGTGCCAAAATCATCATAAAATATTTTCCATAATTCAAAAGATTATCACATAAAGTTATCAAAACAATTTTCTCCAATCAAGCCATATAAAAATCGGCCACATGCTCTTTTGCACATGCTGAAATTTCAGCATGTGTAACATTCACCTTTGATTCAAAATATTGCCTATTTTGCATTGATTTAATCCAAGAAATCAAAGACTAATTCAATCAACATTTAGTATACAATATTCTCATCATGTATGGAATAAAAGTTAGAAACCAATGTGGACTAAATTTCAGCCACTATACATTACAACACATGCTGAAATTTTCAGCATGTGTGATATTAAAAATATCACCATTTTAATTTTATAATTAATTCAAAACATTACCATAACATCCTCAATTAATCATCATGATTCAAGGATAGTAAAATATGGCATTTGTTAGTGAAAAAATCGGCCACTGTTAAGCTACACATGCTGAATTTTCAGCATGTGTTACAAATGTGATAAATTTTGAAATGTTACCTTGTGTAATTCCCTTCTTTATGTCTCTACATTCATGCTTTATTCTTGGCCAATGAATATGCAACAAGGCTCCACATATGCTCATGTCAGCTGTTGTAGGCGTTGGAATAGAGTTGGGCATGTGCTGAATTTTATGTTTGCAAACTTTGTAAAATAGTGCACATTTAATAATATACACATGTTATATTCAAATCAGACCTTAATTTAAATTTCTAGAACACTTTAAGATGTATGAAATATGTAAAAAGTGTCTAGATACATGTCGTATGATGTGCCAAAAATGTTCCATGTATTGTGTACGTAGAAAACCGAATTGTCGATGTTTATCGATTACCCGATTTTTTCTCTAATTAAATTCCAACTTTTTTGCACATGTTATATATATTATGTTACACATAATATAAATAATATAAACTTTAATATTCGCTTATAAGGCTGATTAAAATGGTGCCTAGACATGTGACAAAATTGAAATTGGAATCTCCATAATTTGGCCTTAATGTGAGGTGATTTGTGTGTGCCAACATGGAATGGTTTTATGGATGGACATATCATCATATGCACGAAAATTTTAGATATTTTTGAAGTGTAGGGGCTGGCCATAAAATTATGGCAAGTACATGACACGTTGGCAAAGTTTCGGTATTTGCTCGATACGACATTTTTGGTTTAGAACCTTTTAACGTGTCGTATTTAATTTGTCATCACCATGAGTTATATCATATGATATAAGACCTGAATATACTCATAAATATGAGTTAAGTATAGTTGTGTGACGTTAACGTACGTACATAAAATATATAACGTGTCGGTAGTACGTTGGAATACATGTGTATGTGCCTTTTTCAAAAAATCTAAAAATATATATTTTTGTATATATATATATATATGCGTGTATATTGATGATAAAGGGAGGAGGAGACTTTCCTTTCTTAGTCTTGTTGCCTTTGTGCCTTGTCCAAATGTTGCTTCCTTTAGTGAACTACTTAGTTTAATTAACTAAGTACTTCACTTAATGAACTAGTTTAGTTAATTAATGGTGGCACCTGAAAATAGTATAAACACAACAAATGTTTGCCATTTGATGTAAGCTTTAAAGCTTCATGGCTCGTTACTACGGCAACATTATATATGAACTATATAAGGCAAGTAATATGCAATGTATCATGCACGTTTTAAGCACATTTAAATCATGTATTTGAAAATCACTTAAACCCCTTTTTCTCTACATGCAGTTTTGGCTTTATTCAATACGGAATTTCATAATAAGTAGCCGAATTTAATTTATTTTGTTAGCATATCTGAGGAGCATATACGTACATACGTTACAAATTAAATTCTGTGATTGGTCATTAATTAGGACATTATCAATGGGTCGTACCCTAATTTTCCAGTCTAAGTTATCCTAGTCTAAGGTCAACTCTCATCTAAGATCAGAACTTAGATCTAAGATCAAACTTAGTGGACTGCGATCATAACTTAATTCTATATTTTGCCCGGATCTGGAGCCTTAGCTCAAATACCACCTGTGGCGCCCTGCATCCCGGCCCAGCCGAAATCGGTGCACCCGCCGTACTTCACTAAGGAGAGTACCAGGCGTCATCCCATACATGTCATGATCCATGAAATAATGCATGGATTTTCGCGCTCACACGTAAATAAGTAAGCAAAACCGCGGCAGAATTTAAACTTCGAATTAAAAGAAAACATCCACAAGACCATTCTTAGTTTTACAACCCAAATCCAAAGTAGCGAAAGTCATGAAAGCAAATGTTTTCCATCACAAATACATCATCAATCATCGGTCATAGCTGGCGAGTCATGTCTCCTAAATCCGTCCACTCCTCACAGCGCTCACGGGTAGGGGACCCTAGGTTCATCCTCAATCCACTCTACTTTATTCCCTGTAGCCTCTGGGAGGAAAAATAGAGGTGAGTGACAAAGTCACCAGCAAGTATACTATAATAATTGAGGATTAAATAGAAAGTGCATACAAGAACCGAACCCCAAAAAATTTCGGTTTAGAAGCATACATGTCCTCCATCCAATACTCGATAGGGATCAACACTTAATGCATCAAGATCATAACTTAAACAAATTTGTTACTTAATACAGAACATAACAATAAAAGACTGTAACTCGCATCAATTCATAACATAACAAGGATCGTCACTTAATGAGGTCATACTTAGAATCTACAAGGTCATAACGACTTAGTCTAAGTATCATGTGACCCCACACAATGACTCCATAAACGTGACATGCATGCATATGTATGTGTGATGCATCATGATAAAAATAAGAATATGATCTTTCATGCTTTTCTTTCAAATCATCATCGTCAGAAAACACAGAGTGTTCAGATCTATCTTCTCGGATGTGAGGCGGTAACGTCTCCCCTTCGAATCTATTATTCCCGGATTCGGAATGGTAGCGTCATCACTTATCGGGTCTATTCTCTCCGGGCCCGAACGGTCATTATCAGGTCTATTCTATCCGGGCCTGAACGGTCATATCATCAGATCTATTCTCTCCGGGCCTAAACGGTTATATCATCAGATCAATTAACCCCGGATCTGGGTTAGTTCTTACTGGCCAGGCACATACACACACACGGTACTGGTGGGAAGCGTTCTTTTAAAACGCTTTTCGTTTTTTTCTTTTGCATAAAAACCAATGCCATAAATCATGTAAATGACTATGATGCAATGCATGACATGTAATATGCAAACCGTGACATAATGCATTACATATACACATATGTACAACTCGTCGCTATGCTGGAAAAATTTCCAGCATGTACACTTCTTGTATTCGGCCCTAATCCCTCGTGGTTGGGCCCACTAACAATGATGCTTGTCATGCATATGCATAAAATGCCTTATTTGATCATAATAAATTCTCATGACGATGCAAAATGCGTAAGACACTTAGTTTAATAAGTCATGAAACAAGGCCGTTGAATTTCGGTAATCCAACGCCCCTTTTCTTTGGTCTTTCAAGTAAGCTCATTAAACCTCTCATAATTTGGGCCAGCTGAAAAAATTTATTATAACATTCCATTAATTGGTGGTTGTAAGCCCAAGTCGTGTAGCTAGCCTAAACTCGTTCGATTAAGGTCCTATAGTAAGTTCTTCCATTCTGCCCAAAAATCTCAGATTAGTGACATTCACTTAATTGTGGTATATACCCTTCAATTAGTCGTTCTAAAAATAAGTGGTTTACATAGATAGGTTCACCTATGTCTTAAGTAGTTGGTAAATAAATTTCGTGGATTTATAATATCGCTAAGGGCATCATTTATTCTTTTCCTTAAAACCGCTACATGCAGATTTCTGGAGCGACCAATTTTACTATAAATTTTAGTGTGACCACACCGTAACTCCTTTTTCAGAAATTCCAACTTCTGAGTTAGCAAACACCTTGAACTAGTATCATACCGAAAATTAGCCCAATTACATATTCCTAAGGTCTATTTTCAGGTGACTCATCATGTCATATAAAAAACCAGTCCAGCCTAGTAAAATTTCCAGCATGACCAGTTTAGTAAAAATTTCACCAAAAATAATTCGTAACTCCTTTTAACAAAATTCCAACTCTCACCTCTAATATACACATAAGGATAGTGTCATACCAAAAATCAGCTATATTAAACGTCCCTAAGGTCTCTTTCAAGTCTCACAAGACACCCCAAAATTCTGCCATGCTCCAGTAATTTTCAGATTTAGTCATGTTTTATCCCTATTGACCCTAACTTGTATTGTTTATCATAAACTCTTTACTAATCCTTCGAACACACCCTCTGTAGCGCCCCGCCCGAAACCAGGGTTCCGGCTCAGTGCACCCGCCATACTCTACTCCATAGAGTACAAAGCGTCGATACTATACATGTACATGTCGACATGAATAATGAATCGATAAGCGGAAGCAACATAACATAAACAATTCTTCATCAACATGCACTGTACTACATTATAAACTATACAATCATCATATACAGAATACTGAAATCGTATATCATACATCATAATCTGAAACTTAATGCCTTCGAAATAATCTCTCAGTATGCTCTTCGTTATCAATGGTCTATCTAGCATGTCTTCAACGAGCCTGTATATTGATACCTGTTATCTGGAAAGTTATAAATGAGGCAAGTATGAGCGATAGCCACCGACTTTTAATCGCTCAGCAAGTAGTCTTACCAGATACGACATGTGGATCATACATGGGGAGACGGGGGTGACAAATCATAATACCATACATTTTGAGTATAATAAACACGTCTCCTTTTTAACAAGTACAGTATCATATCATATCAATAAACTGCTGTAAACTGGAGACAGGTAAATAAAGAAGATTTCAATGCATACATAGCATAACAGCATCTCATTCTGCTTAATCTGTAACATCATACTACATCCATACTTAACCCCTAATCCATACTTATACCATCTTTGCCTACCTTACATGTACTACAATTTCACACTTAACACTACATTGTTCACTGTAGTGCTGTCATATACTTAAAGAATTCTTAATCATAACTCTAAGGTAACATGGTCATGATGTGATGCATAAAACATGACTTTTCATAAATGACTTTTCATAAACATGACTTTTTCGTAATCATGACTTTTCATAAACGTGACATTTCATAACTTGACATGATTTTCATAACTTGCGTAAAATTACATATTCATAACTTGCATGACATGATATTTTCATAACATGAAGACATAACATTTTCATCATTGGCTATAGCACTTTTCATAAGAATAATAACACATGACATACCGATTGATTCCCCATATAATACATGTACGACATAAACATCATAACATATGTACATGTACCAACGGTGACGCGCTATGACAGAGATCCCGTGTCCTAGACCCGGTGTTACACTCAGCCACATACGTAATCATATGCCCCTGACATCTACCACCCCGGTACCAATGTCACACTGGCGAACATAACATGATCGTAATCATGAACATAACATAACATATCGTGTGTCGATGGAATCAATCGTCTCGCGTTTATTATTCACATGCATATGACTTTTCAAAACATGATATGTGACAACATAACTTTGCAAATCTTGTTTTCATGCAATGTGAGACTCGGTCAAATAAGGGTATCTTGTCCTACTACCACTAGAAACATCATTTACTTACTTAAAGTCTACTTATCATAACTTAAGAAAATATCCTAACCATACTTTCTTAAGATCTATCTACACATGTTCTTCATAAATCATAACTTAAGTACACAGAACATATACTTCCTACTCCCTTTAACATACTATGTAGGGATTTCATAACTCTTATCTTAACTCACACATAGTAATTTATAACACATAAGAATACAATTAACATGAAATAAAATGATTTGTCATAACATCATATTCAACATGTATATAATTCCATGTATGTACAATATATACTTTAGTACATATGAATGTTCTTTAAGTGTTTATAGGCACCATAAAATATATATTATCATATTTCATAAATAGATACATAAGTCATAATAAGGTCATTCTTATCATACTCTTAACATATACATCATACTTATGTATACAAGCATAAAATAAAATCATTCAATCATACTAGGCCTAGTGGCCGAAATATATATAATTTTATACATATATAAAATCAGTTTATAATATAACATATAATGTTCAAAACTTATTTATTTTCATATCTTCATATATATAATATATATATATATTCTTATGCATAATAAATAAATCATTTTTACCTTAATTGGCCTATGGCCGAATACATACATATACCATGAATACATAAATAATTTGTCTTATGATACATTAACAAAACATCTTAAACTTATTCATTTACATATCTTAAAATATGTAATATACTTATGTGTACACAATACATATAAAAATTATTTATACTCATAATTAGAATATAAAACCGAAATATATATATATAGTACCTATGTACATAATACATAAAACATAATACACCAATACTTATTCATTTTCTCTCTTTAACATATATATTACTCATATATATACATAAACATATAAAATCATATTTTAACCTTAAAATGGCCTTAAGGTTGAAATATATATTTACTACGTATATATTTATAATATTCATAACGCTACACATATACAACTATATATCGCGGCATAAATCATTTAAATATACTTTTCACAAATATGAAAACATTAGGCTACAAAATATGTATATAAACCTAAATATACATATATATATCATTTCCAATAATGAAACCCATAAAATAGAAAATGTTTCCCTTAAATATATATATATATATATATATATTTTTGCCGTGGGTATATATATGTATATATACACTTTTATATTTTCTTCAAATCTATATGTATGATGTACCTTTGTGTCCATTTTATTTTATTTATAAATATAGTATATTATTGTAATACTTGTATAATGCTTTTCACTTATACATAACCTCATATTAATATATATATGATAACCGTACATACATGTATAGAGTATACATATATTAGTATATATTTCTATATTATCGTATGGGTGCATATATAATATATATATATAATATACATACATTTCTTATATACTTATATATATCTAACGTATGTAACATGTATATATATCTCTATTTTTTTTAATCAAAACATTATTGCCACAACTATACCTACACATATATATATCCATACGTATATGTATATCGTATATTTATATGTATAACTTACATACATATAAAAAGATGTATTTATGACCGTATATATATATATATATATATATATATATATATATATATATATATATATCAAGTTTATATAAATGGATCTCTTAAAACATGTATTTTTACATATTCTTGAAAATCAAACTTGAACATATACCATGAATGATCCAATTTAGTATAAACATAACAAATAAATCTTTGAAAACCCATGTAGGATCTAGGAAGAATACTTGCCTTTACCATTTTTCTTACACTTTAAAGTGAAGGTTTGTCACTTGAGTTGGAAGAAAACTCCTCCTCCTTTTCCTAAGTGACTCACGGTTTCACTAAAAATATAGAGAGTTAGTGAACAACTTATGGAAATGGATAAATGGAAGAAGATTAGTTGAATTTAAATGGTGATGTTACCTTGCTAGACCTTGGTTTTCAACCTCTTTAAAATCGGCCATGAAGGGAAGAATTATAAAGTTCTTGTTGTCTTGAATAAGAAAGAGGGTTTTGAAGAGAAGAGAAGATGAAGTTGTTTATGAAGTAGATGAAAGATAAAGGAATATAGATAAAATATAAATGAGATGGAGTATAATAATGGTGTAAAGAGAATCAAATGGCAATTTTCCCTTTTTCTTCTTTGAACATGCGTGGGTGACCAAAAGAGGATGGGGAAAATATTTTATTGTAAAGAGATAGGAAGGGTTTGGAAGTATTAGGTGTAGTGTGATGGGAGAAATGATGGAGGTGTGGAATTGTTTAATAAAGAGTGTGGGAGTAGAAAAGTAAAATATTCTTGCCCCCTTGGTTGGCTTTTCTACCGTAGATAAGGAGGGAAAGGAAATAGAAATGAATAAAGTGGAATAAAAAATAGTGGATGATGGTGATAGGTGAGGTGTGTAAGAAAAGTGTGTAAGAAAAAGTGGATAGTGACTTGTAAGGGGGTAGGGGCGGTCATGGGTGGAGGGATGGGGGAGGTTTGTCTTTTGTTGCCATGTAGGATAAAGTGAAAGAAAATATGATAATAGGGTGTATTGTAGTTATCGTATCGGGTATTTTATTTTATTTTTATTCGGTTTGATTTATCTCTATCAACTTATGTTGCTACCGACTAATTTATTTAAATACCTTCTATGTCCTATACAGTCATTGTCTAGTCCCAACCAGTCTCGTTATATCCGTTAACTTACCTTAAGGTTATTTTTATGTGTGTTTCTAACCCCGATATTTAATGTCGATGTCTTTATTAATTCTAAATAGAAATTTAAAATTCCACTACAATTTCATCAACATCGCATTTGCGTTCTATTTTCATAATTTTCACTAGCCCGGAATCTCGGGTCGTAACACCCTCTTATGGGAAATTTTGCAGATTCAATACGCTACAACATCATATGCAAACCCCTTACAAAACAGTTTGTACATGCATCATTCTTTGGCCAATCACACCCCATTTTCACTAGTTCAACCTTAACAACAATTTGTTGCACACGCACCCTAGTCACCAACAACCCTTTTTCGGTACATGCAAGGCAAAATAATGCATCCGCAAAGAAAATGTTAGACTTAACACACTAAAGCATAACTTGGTCTCCCCTTTATCACATAATTTATAGTTTCATGCTGAAACCACCCCTATTTCCTTAACCCTCTCCACCGTTGTGCCCTTTTAGTGGAAAAGAAAAGATCTTTAGCATGTTCAAATTAGATTAACACATAATGGTTCATAAAAACCACAA
Source organism: Eustoma russellianum (assembly GCA_036186865.1). NCBI lineage: Eukaryota > Viridiplantae > Streptophyta > Magnoliopsida > Gentianales > Gentianaceae > Eustoma > Eustoma russellianum. The sequence goes on from AP025049.1 coordinate 16,873,331, forward strand.
AGATTCCATCTTTAAACAAAAACTCATACCTACACACCATTTGGCCCCCTAGGCCGAAAGTTTAGGCATCAAAACTTAGCACATCACAATTAAGATTAAATCTTAAGTTTATCTAGCCATTCATGCAAACACTCTCACATTCAAGCCATAAAGAGTACAGTGTACTTCCCTTTTTTTGCTTACTCTTCTTGAAAGGTGTATGGAAAGTGGAAACCTTTCTCCTCTTCTATGCTTGCATCCCACGGTGGGGGAAAGAAAAGAGATAGAAGGGTTAGTTTACATTCTTAACTAAAGGATGCACTTAGTGAGGGCTATATGGACTTACCAAAAAAAGAGCTTGGAGTAGTATTCAGGCTTCTCCAACCTAGATTCCTCAAAACTTGAGATTCTTGAGCCTAGTGACCGTTGAAGGTCACGGTTTAGGGCAAAAGAGATGAGTGAGTTTTAAGCTAAATAAAATGTAGGGGTTTTCCTTAGATAGTTGAGTATGCACTTACCTAATTCCTCTTGCTTGTATGAATCTTGAGCTTCCTTGGTTTACCCTTTGGCCGTGTGGTTTATGGATGGAGGAAGAGTAGAATGTTTCTTGTTTGAGTGTTGGAAGATAGGAGATTAGGTTTTTGGAGGGAACTTTTCTTTTGGCTACTATGTTGTAGCCGTTGGGGGTACAGAGTGGGGGTGTAGGTTTTACCATAGTAAGGTTAAAGAATTAACCTTAGTTACTTAATTTAATTTTAACCTTGGTTACTTTTCAGTTAACCACGGTTACTTTATCACTAACCTTGGTTATTTTATTCTAATCATAGTTACTTTTGACTAACCTTAGTCACTTTTATTTAATCCTAGTTAGTTAAACCTTGGTTAGATACAAATTAACTCTAGTGGGGTAATCACCTCCTTAATTGGCCTCCCCCCTTTAACCATCTGGCGGTTGGGGTCTTTAATGACCCCAACTAAGCCTTATTCAATTGTTAGCTACCCTTTTTCTTTATTTAAAATACTTCTTTATTCCATTGGTTTATTTATTCAATAGTGATTTAAGAAAATCTTTGAGCCTTTCTTAGGCTATTGGCCAAATCTTACAAGGCCTTGAGAGGAAATTGGGTCCTCTCCCACAATTCAGTATATGCGCTTGATATCCTAACATAATACTTTTCATAATATAATCTATAATAATGGTCATCAACTTAATCAATTATAATTACAATCATATCTTGTCACATATTCACTCAAATAAATCGTAGGTACAAAAGGATTCCCTTATTGGGTTACAACATTCATAGCACTTAATGTCCTTGTCATTATTTTTTATTTTTATTTCTTTTAGTTGAAACAGCTTTAGGTTTGTTCTTGAATGATTTTCTTATAAATTTTCTCAAACCTTTAGCCAATAGTATTAGATCTTCATTGTCCGATTCGTTATCACTATCATCTATGTGATCGGAAGAAGTAGAGACGTATTCATTTGATTTTAAAAGCAATAGTGTTACCTTGTTTTGTTGTTGATTCCGATTTCCTTAGTGTAAGTTTTTTTTCCGTATACCTTTAAAGATCTGATTAGTTCCTCCTTTTTTACTGTTCTCATTTCTTTACTTTCCTCAATTTCTGTGACTTTGGGGTCCCCTTCAGATGGGAGACTCTTTAGCACCTTTTGAACCTTTTCCTGTGTAGAAAAAACTCTTCCAAGAGACTCAAGAGAATCATAGATATTAGTCAACCGTAAGTCCATATCAACAATAGATTCATTTGGCAATAATTTGAAGGACTCAAGGGTGGACATAAACATATTTATTTTAGACTCTTTAACTTGTCTAATCCCTTCATGTTTCATCTCAAGTATTCTCCACATCTCTTGAGCACTAGAGCAATGAGACATGTAACTTGATTTACTTTTACTCAGCCCGTTTAAATGTAGTTGCATGGCTCTAGCATTCATACTCAATTTCTTTTTGTCATCACTAGTATATTCTTGTTTCGGTTTTACAACCTCTAGTGTGACACCATCAACAGTAGATAACTTAGAAGGAAAAAAAGGACCATCTTCTATAATTGACCATAAGTCTATATCAATGGAGATAAGAAAGAGTTTCATTCTAATTTTTCCTTGTATGAAAGACTCACCGTCAAAAAGAGAAGGTCTTTAACTCGGCATACCTTCTTGTTCAGTCATGTGACTAGTGGTTGTCATCTCACAAAGATTGTTGGATCCTCTTGTCGTGAGTGTGCTTGCTCTCTGATACCACTTGTAGGACCTGTATAGCACCACTAGAAGGGGGGGTTGACTAGTGAATACGGAAAATTTAGTTTTTTTTAAAAAAAAACGTTCGGACCAAAAACCCCACTTCTGAAAACAGTTTCTGTTTTCAGATCCAGATTTAAAATATTTGAATGACCTAGTTTGTAGCGCCCCGCACGAAACCAGGGTTCCGGCTCAGTGCACCCACCGTACTCTACTCCATAGAGTACAAAGCGTCGATACTATACATGTACATGTCGACATGAATAATGAATCGATAAGCGGAAGCAACATAACATAAACAAATCATAAACGACATGCAATGTACTACATCATAATCTATACAAGTCATCATATACAGAATACTGAAATCTTCTATCATACATCGTAAACCAAGACCTAGCACCTCCAAAGCAAATCTCTCGGCAGGTTTCTTCGTTAACAATGCTCTATCTAGCATGTCTTCAACGAGCCTGTATAGTGATACCTGTTATCTGGAAAGTTTTAAATGAGGCAAGTATGAGCGATAGCCACCGACTTTTAATCGCTCAGCAAGTAGTCTTACCAGATACGACATGTGGATCATACATGGGGAGACGGGTGACAAATCATAATAACCATAAATTTTGAATATAATAAGCACGTCTCCTTTCTAACAAGTAAAGTATCATATCATATCTGTAAACTACTGTAAACTGAAAGCAGATAAATTAGGAAGATTTCAAAGCATACATAGCATAACAGCATCTCATTCTGCTTAATCCAAAACATCATACTATGTTCATACTTAACTTCTAATCTATAACTTATACCATCTTTGCATATCTTACATATACTACATTCTCATGCTTAACACTACATTGTCCACTGTAGTGGAATCATATACTTAAAGAATTCTTAATCATAACCCTAAGGTGACATGGCCATGACGTGATGCATAAAACATGACTTTTCATAAAATAACTTTTCGTAAACATGACTTTTCATAATCATGACATATTCATAACTTGCATAACATGACTTTTTCATAACATGAAGACATGACATTTTCATCGTTGGCTATAGCACTTTTCATAAGAATAATAACGCACGACATACCGAATGATTCCCCGTATAGTACATGTGCGACATAACATCATGAATCATATGCACATGTGCTAATGGTGACGCATTATGACTGAGATCCCGTGTCCCAGACCAGGTGTTACACCCAGCCATAACGTAAACATGGGCCCCTGACACCTACCACTCCGGTCCCGATGTCAGGACAGCGCTTCAACATAACATAACATAATCATGATCATGACATAACATAACATATCGTGTCTCATCGGAATCATTCGTCTCGTGTTTATTATTCCTATGCATATGAACTTTTAAAAACATGAGATGTGACAACATAACTTTGCAAATCTTGTTTTCATGCAACGTGAGACTCGGTCAAATACGGGTATCTTGTCATACTACCACTAGTAACATCACTCACTTAATTTCCTTCTACATATCCCAACTTAAACAAAATACCATTTTCATCTACAAATAAGTACCATTCGGCCATCATTCTAAAACAGCCCCCTTTTTCTATTATCATCACACAATAATTTGGTAGCATCTATTCCATACATGCATATCATAATTCATAACTTAAATGCCTGCATCATGAAAATTTCTAAGTACTTTACATTTCATCTAAGATTTCATAACTTACATTTATCATAACCTATCTATTTTAGCATATATAACATGTAACATATCATGTACATACATTGTTAAAGTTAATAGTCTTATATTTACACATACATAAATATGGCCTATTTATGTTTCATACTTTTCATAACTTAATACATAATTTACATACTTAACTTACTTTCATAACTTAACATATTCATCATATATACATATGTATTTGTGTAAAAATATAATAAAATCATTTTGTCACCAAGCCTAAAGGCCGAACATATATACATGGTGTATATATATATAAATCATTTTATGCTATATTATATAATATCCAAAACTTATTCATTTTCATATCTTAACATATTCATCAGATATACATATATACTTATAAAATATGATGAAATCATCTTTGTTACTAAGGCCTAAGGGCCGAACATATATGTACATAATATATACATATATAAGTCATTTTGTGATATATTATGTAATGTCCAAAACTTATTCATTTTCATATCTTAACATATTCATCATATATACATATATATACTTATAAAAATATGATGAAATTATCTTTGTTACTAAGGCCTAAGGGCCGAAGTGTATATATATGGTATATATATATATATAAATCATTTTATGATATATTGTATAATATCCAAAACTTATTCATTTTCATATCTTAACATATTCATCATATATACATATATATATATATTTGTATAAAAATATATTGGAATCACTTTTTGTCATTTAAGGCCTAGTGGCCGAAATGTATATATATATTTGCAATAGTTTATATACTATACATATATAGATACATATAAGTCATTTTAAATACCATTATTCATATTTAATGTATATAATATACTTATGTGTTCATAATACATATAAAAAGTATTCATAATCATAATTAGACATAAAACCGAAATATATATATATATATAATATATAGGTGTATAATACATAATACATAATACACCAATACGTATTCATTTTCTCTTTTTAACCTATTCACAAACCGTATATACCTATTTATATCAATATATTTTCATACAAAATAGTATGTTTATTTATATGTATCTACACATCTCTACCTACATATGTATACACATATATATAGATCCGTATATATACATATGTAGATCTATACACTTATACATATATATATATATATATCAACATACATATTTTATAATATGTATATATACGTGTTTATATATAATGTATATATGTGTATATAGTGTGCGTGTATATCGTGTGTGTATATATATATACTTATTACTCAACATAGATCTATACTTTCTTGAAAAGAAATCTTGAACATACTACATGATGATCCAACTTTGATATGAACATAAATACTTAATATTTGTAAAATCATGTAGGATCTAGGAAGAATACTTGCCTTGATTCACTTTCTTACACTTAAATGAGGGTTTCTTCACTTGGTTGTGAAGAAAAATACCTTCCTTCTCCATCCTTATTCACGTTTAAAAAAAAATATAAAATAGAGTTAGTGTGTAACTTATGAAAATGATAAAAGAATGGAAAAACTTAGCCTAAGTTCATGGAGTTTCTTACCTTGGTTTTTCTTCTATTCTAAGTGTTACACCTCTTGAATCCTTGTTTGAATGATGGAGGGTTGTTTAAGTTTAGTGTAGGAGTTGTTATGTGGGTTGAGATGAAGAAGAAGAAATCTTCTCCCTTGTTTTGTTCCAGCCGAAAGTTTGAGAAGAAAAATGGGATGAAATGTTAATTGTTTTGTGTAATAAAGTGTAGGGACAATAGTGGTTTATAATTATATAAGGAAAAAGGAAGATGGGCATAATTAATATAGCAAAGTTGTCTTCTCCTTTTGTGGAGTGCTTGCCGTGAATGGTGAAGGAAAAAGGAAGATTAATTATTATTTTGTGGCATGTGAAATAAGATAGAAGAAAGTGAGTAGTGGTTGTGAAAGTGTGTAAGATAGGTGATGGTTGTTTGCCATGTGAGAAAAGTGGAAGATTCTTCCCACTTGTGTAGGGGGTGGGGCGGCCATGGGGAAAAGATGGGGAGAGGGTTTGTCTTTTGTTGCCATGTAGGATAAAGTGAAAGAAAATATGATACTAGTGTGTATTATAGTTATCGTATCGGGTATTTTTTATTCGGTTTGATTTATCTCTATCGACTTATGTTGATACCGACTAATTTATTTAAATACCTTGTATGTCCGATACAGTCATTGTCTAGTTCCAACTAGTCTCGTTATATCCGTTAACTTACCTTAAGGTTATTTTATGTGTGTTTCTAACCCCGATATTTAATGTCGATGTCTTTATTAATTCTAAATAGAAATTTAAAATTCCACTGAAATTTCATCAATATCGCATTTGCGTTCTATTTTCATCATTTCCACTAGCCCGGGATCTCGGATCGTAACATAGTTACAGACCTCAAAAATTTATGAAATTTAGTGAGAATCTACTCTCCGATGTTCTGAGTATCTCATAAAAATTTCAAATTAAAATTCCACTCCTAACCCCTTGAAAATACATTTTTGGTCAGCTTATGCAAATCTGTAAGAAACATTTTATTCTGATTAATTGGTGACTCCAAATGGTCTAAAAGTACAATGACAAGACCCTCAATATATTTATTTTAATGGGTTGAAACAGTTTTCAAAAATTCCTTTGGGAAGTATATCAATCACGTTGATGTTCTCAACCTTTGCAATTCTGAAAATCAGATTGCACTAGTCTCAGAACTATTCAAGTTTGACTGACATATACTTATCTAAATAAGTTCAAACTTGCACCAAATGAAAGCTAAGAGGTGTGGATATGTTTCTGCAAAATTTTATAATATTTGAAATTCGTTTGCTATTTTTACCTTTGTAATAAAATTGATATAGAATGCTGGAAACTAAAAGTAAAGTGTAGTAAAGTAAAGACACCAAGGATTTTATACTGGTTCGGTTAAATCAACCTACTCCATTCTTCCAGGACACCTTCTGTAGTTTGAATAGTGGGTGCGGAAAAAGTGGTTTTTAAAATTGTTTTGAACCAAAAACCCAACTTCTGAAAACAGTTTCTGTTTTTAGGACCAAGTTTGAAACGTTTTGAAAAATAGGTTACAGGTCTTCAAAAATTCTGAATTTTTGAGAGAACTTATCCTCAGATGTTCTAAGTATCTCCTAAACATTTCAGATTAAAATTCAACCCCTAACCCCATGAAAAATCGTTAGTGGTCAGATTGCGCAAATCTGCCAGAAACGGTAGTCTGATTTAAAAAATTAATTCCTATTTAACCGTAACTCCAAATGCTCTGAAAATTTAATGACCAACCCCTTATTAGTTGTACTTAATTGGGTTGAAACAGTTTTAAAAAATTCATTTGGGAAGTTAGTGAAATACGTTCAAAGTCTCAACCTTTGCAAGCCTGAAAATCAGACTGCACTAGTCTCAGATCTTTAGACGTTTGGATACTTATCCTTGTCCAAAAGGGTTTCCACTTGCGCCAAATTAACCTTAAGACGTGTGTCTATGATTCTGAAAAGTTTCGTGATTTTTGAAATTCGTTTACTATTTTTACCAACGTGATTAAAAACGATAAACAGTGCTAAAACTGAAAGTAAGTGCTGAAAGTAAATAACACCAGGAATTTTATACTGGTTCGGTTAAAACAATCTACTCCAGTCTTCGAGGACACCTTCCTCGATTAGAACTAATCACAAAACACAAAATAGCACCTTACCACAGGGTTTATGGAGTTACACACCAACTCCAACCCTTTACAAACCTTGTATGTGAATACAATGATCACGAACACCACCACCTTGCAAGTGCAAGATTGATCACACCTTGATCAATCTTTTACAACAATAAAGCGAGTATGTGGTGGTCTATATGAAGCCTATTCAAATATATGAATATGAGTACAATAGGCTTTTAGAGAGAAGAAAGAAAGAAAGGTAGAAGGAAGAAGATCAAAAACGTTTTTAGCACATCAATTTGCAAGACTTGTCTTGTCTTTTGTTTGCTCTCTTCTTTTCTTTTTATCTCCATATGGCCGCCCCCCTTGAAGCTCATTCCTCTCTTTAAAATTATCTTCTAAGTCCTTGGAAGAGTGTATTACATCAATGTGACATTTTCTTGCTTACTTGGCAACTCCTCATTGGATGATCATTAAGCTCTTGCTTACTTGACACTCATTGATTGGATGGAAGTCGTCATCATTTGATGACTAGATAAATCTGAAAATAAACCTCAAAAAGCATGTGCCAATTAGCCATAAACTTATTACCATAAGTCACATAATCATCCCACATAATTAGCAAGACAACTTATCACAACTTCCAATCAAAATTTCGGCCATAACACCTCTTTCACATGCTGAAATTTCAGCATGTATAACATTTGCATTTTATTCAAAATGTTGCCAAGTTTATATTTGATTTATTCTTTGAAAATAAAGAAGAAATCAATCATCATTTAGTATAAGACATTCTCACTAAATTTGGAATAAAAATTAGTCACCAATAGGCCCTAGAATTCGGCCACATTCTTTTCTACAAATGCTGAATTTTTCAGCATGTGTGATATTTGAAGATATCATATTATTAATTTCATAATATATTCAAAACACTTCCATACTTTCTCTCAATTAATCCACTTAATTCAAGATAGTAAAATATGCCTCATTAAGTGAAGAAAATCGGCCAGTCATGCACACATGCTGAAATTTTCAGCATGTGTTACAAATGTGACATAGTTTGAAATGTTACCTTGTGTAGCTCCTTCCTTTATGTCACCAACATTGTATGCTTCATTCTTTGCCAATCAAGATGCCAACAAAGCTCCACATAAGCTCCAATATAGCTGGTTTAGGCGTGTGTCAAAGATTGTGCATGTGCTGAAATTTATTTTTGCAAACTTTGTAAAATAGTGCACATATAATTATACACACATGGTATATTCCAATCAGCCCTTAATTGATTTTTCTAGAACACTTTAAAATGTATAAAGTATGTAAAAAGTGTCTAGATACATGTTATATGCCATGCCAAAAATGTTCCATGTGTCGTGTACGTAGAAAACCGAATTTTGGACGTTTATCGATTACCCGATTTTTCTCTAATTAAATTTCAACTTTTTGCATATGTTATATATATTATGTTACACATAATATACATAAATTAAACTTTAATATTCAGCACTTAGGCTGATCTAAAGTGGCGCCCAAACATGTGTCAAAATTAAAATTGGAATCTCCACAATTTGGCCTTAATTGATGGTGATTTGTGTGTGCCAACATGGAATGATTTTATGGCTGCACATACCATGTAAGCCACGAAATTTGTGGCCATTTTTGAAGTGTAGGGGCTGGCCATCTATTTATGGCAAGTACGTGACATGTTGGCGAAGTTTCAATATTCACCCGATACGACAATTTTCCGCTTAGAACCTTTTAACGTGTCGTAATAAATTTGTCATCAACATGACTTATATCATATGATATAAGACCTGAATATACTCATAAATATGAGTTAAGTATAGTGGTGTGACGTTAACGTACGTACATAAAATATATAACGTGTCGGTAGTACGTTGGAATATATGTGTATGTGCCTTTTTCAAAAAAAAAAATTGTAAGAGAATCTTATGTCATATTTTTGTAAGGAATAGCTTCTATTGGATTCCCTGATACATCTAACTTTATGCCTCCTAAAGGTAGAGAATGGTTTTTTAAACATTATTGTAATATTAGAAAACAAATACAAAAAGAATATTATGAATTTATAAATACTCATAAAATACACATATATTTCTTTGATTGGTTTCAAATATATGCTTCACAAAATACTAGTAAAAGAGAATGGTTTTTTAAACATTATTGTAATATTAGAAAACAAATACAAAAAGGGATTAAAAAATGCACCTTCTGAATATCAAAGAATTATGAATAATATATTTATGGATTATTCTAATTTTTGCATTGTCTATATAGATGATGTATTAATATTTTCCAAATCAATAGAAGAACTTTTTAAACATTTAAAAACCTTCTTTTATATAGCAAAGAAAAATGGTTTAGTATTATCTAAATCTAAAATGTCTTTATTTCAGACTAAAATAAGATTCTTGGGTCATCATCTGACTCAAGGAACAATTTTACCAATAGAAAGATCTTTAGAATTTGCATCCAAATTTTCAGATAAAATATTGGACAAAAATCAATTACAAAGATTTCTTGGATCTTTAAATTATGTTGTTGATTTTATTCCAAATATAATAATAATTGCAAAACCATTACATAATAGATTAAAGAAAAATCCACCAATATGGACTGAAAAACATACTTCAGTGGTTAAGAAAATAAAAAGTCTAGTATCTGATATACCTTGCTTATATATAGCAGATCCAGATTTATTTAAAATAGTTGAAACAGATGCTTCTGATATAGGATATGGCGGAATATTAAAACAATTACAAAATGGGAAAGAGTCTATAGTTCGATATACTTCTGGTCATTGGAATGATACCCAAAAATCATATTCTACTATTAAAAAAGAAATTTTGAGTATTGTATTATGTATTAATAAATTTCAAAGTGATTTATTAAATAAAAAATTTCTTTTACGTAATGATTGCAAATCTGCGAAAGAAATTTTGCAAAAAGATGTTAAAAATTTAGCTTCAAAACAAATATTTGCTAGATGGCAAGCTTTATAAAGTATTTATGATTTTGATATTGAATATATAAAAGGAGATACAAATTTTGTTCCAGACTTTCTGACCAGAGAATTCCTCCAAAACAGACATAATGCCGGGGAAGTCCAAAGACAAAGGAAAGCTACCGGCGGATAATGACAATAATATCCCACGGAAAACGTGGGCAGATAAAGTTGAAGAAGAGGAAGAACTTCTTCAAAAAAACCCCAATAGCCGCAGTTCCAATATCCCAAATATCTCCAAATAAAACACCAATATCCATTATTGAAAGCCTATCCAATAGTTATGAATTTCAAGCATTGCTTGAAAAATTCAATATTCCAAAATCTACAGAAATAGTAGAGACTTCATCAGCAATATCAAAACATCAGCCAGCTACTTCAATAACCCAAAAAACCAATAAAGTTTTCAAACCCCAATCCACAGAAATTACCAGCAAAATGCCCACATATAAAAAGGCCGTGCAGACAACCCAGTTTGTGGAAAAGTCTTTTTATCAATATATTACTACTATAGAAAAATCATATTATGATAAAAATCCATTAATTTCTTTACAAAATTATTTTGGAAAAGATTTTTTCTATAAATCATGGAATATTGCAAAAACTACAGAATATTATCAACATCTGTTGATAATGACAAATTCTGTTGAAATAAAACATCATTTTAATAAAGATAATATAGAGTATCCCTTCTCCAACTTTAAAATAGTGTCTATAATGACACCGGAGCAATGGCAAAAACAATTTGGATCTTTATCCGAGGAAATTGATTTTCCTGCAGGATATAATTCAAATTTATTTTCAAATGTCTCTTTTAATTATTGGGATTACCAACAAGCTTGGTATAATTCCCTATATTTTCAAAACTCCAGGGGTTCACACACCTGGTTAATATTTTTTGATACCAGAAGAATAACGACGAAGAATATTCCATATTGGTTCGCAGCATGGTGGGATCATTTTGGCTCCTGTGCAAAATATTTGAATGATGTAGTGAGACCATCACTACAAGTATTTACGAAGATGTATTCTCCCACAGATGAAGAGAAGATATTTTCGGAAATGATGATATTTCATATGAAGTTCTATTTACCATGGGTATTCCAATGGAGAGCAGAATATACTCCAAATATAAAAGTACCCTTGATAAAAAGAAAATTTTATATCAAATGGTGGACAGCATTCAATATTCCAGAATCCATTTACCCTCACAAAGTAATGGAACAAATAAAAATATGGAATGCACAAAAACAAATTGCAGATAGCAGAAAAACAATAACAGCACGGTGAAGCCCGGACATGAACAATTTTTATTACACAAATCAAGGATGCAATCTCAGCTGGCAATGGCGAAAGACCCTGAAGAAATGCAAAATATTTTGATGAAATTTACTCCTTTATTGCAAGAAGCAAAACCTTCATCATCTTCAGGATCGACGAATGCAGTGAATGAAGACGTTGATTTGATAGAATAAGTTGATCATTTGTAATATTTGTAATATTTGATATTTGTAATATTTGAATTGATGTAATATTTCAATAATGTAATAATTGATATAACATGTAAAAAAAATTTGCGGAAATATCCACGCAAGATTAAAAAAATAAAAAAAAATAAAAAAAAATTTATTAAAATATTTGTGCGGAAATGACCAAGAAAGTTATAGTAGAGGGACCCTTATTTTGGCCATATTCCCCTCAAAATTCCTATAAAAGGAGGGTGTATGCTCATTTGAAAGGACACAAGTTTTTCTACCATATTACTTACATTTTCTCTTTCTCATAATTTCCACTTTCCATTTTTATCAAAGATACTTCCAACCTTTCTCCCATACTATCCCATACCAAGAACACTTTATTTGTTCTTGAATATCTTTCAATAAGCCTTTGAAAACCAATATCCCTGAAGATCTCCAATCTTCAAACAATAGTTGTATCTCCAATATTTTTGAAGAAATAAATATATGGTATGATTTGAATTCTTTTACTTTTTGAGTTCTTTAATATACTATTTTTATAATTATTTCTTTGTTTTATGTATTATATATCTATATAATTGGGTTGGTATATACCGCCTAATTATTGTTATTAATATTGTTTATATATATATAATTATATTATTATGACTGGCTGGAATTAGTTCCGCCTAACCTAATTCCCTCTCCCTTTTTATTTACTGTTCTTTATTTATATATATAATTATATTATATTTACTGGCTGGAATTAGTTCCGCCTAATCTTATTCCCTCTCCCTTTTTATATTCTGTTTTATTTATTTTCTTGGGGAGTTTAATCACCCCCATTTAAATTCTGTTCATTTAATTTTGTTTTACTTACTGTTTTTATATTTTGTTTTACTTACAGTTTTTAATTTTGTTTATATTCTTGCTTTTTTACTTTTGTTTATTATTATTCCTGTTAGTGTCGGTAGTTTATATTCCTGTTTGTGGTGTGGTGTGGAGGACTTTCCTTTCTTCAACTTGTTGCCTTTGTGCCTTTTCCAAATATGACTTCATTTAATGAACTACTTAGTATAATTAACTAAGTACTTCACTTAATGAACTAGTTTAATTCATTAATAATGGCATCTGAAAATAGTTCAAACACAACAAATGCTTGCCATTTGATGTAAGCTTTAAAGCTTCATGGCTCGTTAGTACGACAACATTATATATGAACTATATAAGGCAAGTTTTATGCAACAACGTGTCATGTCATATAATATGTCATGCATTTCTTTAATACACGTTATTTAAATCATGCATTTTGAAATCACTCAAACCCCTTTTTCTCAACAATCTCCCCCTTTTGATGATTTACAAAATAACCTACATTCATGATTTAAATCTTGTCGCTCCCCTCCAACCGTGCACAAATTCAAATTTGAATTTTGAATTCTCTCCCCCTTGATTTGTGCAATTGATCTTTCTCTCTCACCCTTAAATCATGCATTCTCTCCCTCTTTATTTTTGAAAGACAATCAAAAGCGCATGTAAAGATGAAGATAGCGAAAAAATCATGCATTTCAAATATCATCAAAAGTGCGTTCTTAAGGGTTATTTATTTAACTCTTTGAGAATGTCCCTTTTGGTACCCAGATTTGGATGACCTTTCTATGTCTTCCAAAAGGTGAGAAAGATGATGAAAACGCAACATAATATACGTTAGGGGTAAATACGTTTGGCCTTTGGCCGAGAATCCCGTCATGCATATAGTATGGTTTTCGTTTTTGGTTTGCATGCACGGGGAGTGATCTAGATGCATTTTTATGATATGAATGTCGCATATGCATCAGTGGATTTCTATATGGCACATGATTTCTCTTTGTATGATAAGAAGCACGATGAGATGAGATGAGTGGTGTACTAGTCTTCTTCTCATATTTATACGTCACATAATTATACTTCGTATGAAATGAAGAAGAGATATGATGAGATGAGGGGAGAGGGGGTCTTTGCGTTACTTTGGGCGCTACGCATGCCTTTGATGTGTCTACTTTCTTAGACAAAACAAACTTGGATGGTTTAGATGATGCTTCGTTTGTCTCACTGTATCTTAATCTAGTTTTATCACTGTCATGTTTTTGTGATAAAATAATGCGATCTAGCATGTTTGTCCCCGTGTCAAATTGTTTCACCATTTTCTCTACATCCGCATTCCTTGATTTCAAGTTTGAAATCTCGTAATTCAGTTCAGTGTTCTCGGATGTCAATGATGAAATTTCAGACTTTAATGAATTTATAATGCAGGACGACTCTTCTTTTGTATCGTTTAATTGAGACACAAGATTTTTGTTAGAAGATTCTAACAATTTCTTGTCTTCAATTAATCGCTTCTTTTCTTTTGCAAGAGTCTTTGAGAACTTATGCAATTCTAAATATTGACTAAATAAATCATCATAAGAACATTCAGAATCAGAATCAAAGTCGGAAGATACCTCATTTGATGCCTTAGATGTAAAGCATACTTGTGCCTTTTGTTCTTCCGTATCGTCAGTCTCAGAGTCAGATGTGTCACTCCAAGTGGAGGCTTTGAAGGCTCTTCTCCTTTGTTTAGGTTCTGAGACGAGTCTAGTTTTTGTCCGATCCTTGTCAAGGTATTTGTTTGTTTGTTTGTCCTTGTTTGGACAATCATATGACAAATGTCCACGTTGTCCACATTCATAACACTTTATTTCCTTAATTTTATTTTTATGATCCTTAGATGAAGTAGACTTATGTTTAATCGATTTTCTCAAGATTTTTCTTAATCTTTTAGCCATCGTGATTAAGTCCTCATCATCGGAATCTATGTCACTATCATCTACGACGTATTCATTTGATTTAAATGCTATAGCCTTATCATTTTTGGAAATAGACTCAGAATGTCTTAAAGTGAGTTTGTTTTTATATACCTTAAGTGATCCAATTAGTTCCTCCATTTTAATTGATTCTGTTTCTTTGATCTCCTCTATAGCCGTCACTTTAGGGTCCCATTCGGATGGAAGGCTTCGTAATACTTTTTGGACCTTTTCCTGCATAGAGAAGGCTTTGCCAAGAGACTCAAGAGAATTGTAAATGTTAGTCATGCGTAGATCCATATCAACGATAGACTCATTTGGCAATAATTTAAATCACTCGAGTGTGGACATAAGCATGTTGATTTTGGACTCTTTTACTTGACTAGTGTCTTCGTGTTTCATTTCATGAATTCTCCATATTTCTTGAGCACTAGAACAATTTGAAACATAGCTAGATTCACTTTTACTCAGTCCATTTAGAATCAATTGCATGGCTCGAGCGTTCATGCTCAGTCTCTTTTTATCATCACTAGTATACTCTTGTTTAGGCTTAACAACCTCTAGTGTGACTCCATCTACAGTGGATAATTTAGAAGGAACAAATGGACCCTCTTTTATGATGGACCATAGGTCAATATCAATAGCCATAATAAAAAGTTTCATTCTTAATTTCCATTGAATAAAGGACTCACCATTGAAAAGAGGAGACCTTATGGTTGACATTCCTTCTTGTATGGTATTATAGCTAGTGGATGTCATCTCACTTAGATCGTTGGATCTTCTTGTTGTGAGTGTTCCTGCGCTCTGATACCACTTGTAGGATCTGCAAGGCACCACTAGAACGGGGGGTTGAATAGTGGGTGCGGAAAAAGTGGTTTAAAATTGTTTTGAACCAAAAACCCAACTTCTGAAAACAGTTTTTGTTTTTAGGACCAGTTTTGAAACGTTTTGAAAAATAGGTTACAGATCTTCAAAAATTCTGAAATTTTTAGAGAACTTATCCTCAGACGTTCTAAGTATCTCCTAAAAATTTCAGATTAAAATTCAACTTCTAACCCCATGAAAAATCGTTAGTGGTCAGATTGCGCAAATCTGCCAGAAACGGTAGTCTGATTTGAAAAATTAATTCCTATTTAACCGTAACTCCAAATGCTCTGAAAATTTAATGACCAACCCCTTATTAGTTTTACTTAATTGGGTTGAAACATTTTTAAAAAATGCATTTGGGAAGTTAGTCAAATACGTTCAAAGTCTCAACCTTTGCAAGCCTGAAAATCAGACTGCACTAGTCTCAGATCTTTAGACGTTTGGATACTTATCCTTGTCCAATGTAAATATAAGGGGGTTTGAGTGATTTCAAAATAAGTGTCTTGAATGTATACATATATATAAACGTGCATAAACATATATAAATGTGTACATGTATGCATGATAACTTGCCATTACTTGCCTTATTTAGCTTATATATTATGTTGCCGTACTAACGAGCCATGAAGCATTAAAGCTTACATCATATGGCAAACATTTGTTGTGTTTATACTATTTTCAGGTGCCACCATAAATGAACTAAATTAGTTCATTAAGTGAAGTACTTAGTTTGATAAACTAAGTAGTTCATTAAAGGAAGCTTCATTTGGAAAAGGTACAAAGGCAACAAGGCTAAGGAAGGAAAGTCTTCTCCTCCTCTTCATCTTTAATGTACACGCCACATATACATAAAAATTATATATTTTCAGATTTTTTTTGAAAAAGTCACATACACATGTATTCCAACGTACTACCGACACATTATATATTTTACGTACGTACGTTAACGTCACACCACTATACTTAACTCATATTTATGAGTATATTCAGGTCTTATATCATATGATATAAGATATGGTGATGACAAATCAAATACGACACGATAAAAGCTTCTAAACCGAAATTTGTCGTATCGGGCGAATACCGAAACTTCGCCAACGTGTCATGTACTTGCCATAAATAAATGGCCAGCCCATATACATCAAAATATGATGTAAATTTCGTGCTACACATGACATATTCAGCCAAAAATACTTTCCATGTTGGCACACACAAATTACTCCACATTAAGGCCAAAATGTGAAGATTCCAAGTTTAATTTTGTCACATGCTAATGGTACCACTTTAAACCAGCCAAGTGCTGAGATTTAAAGTATATATTATATATATTATGTATAACATAATATATATAACATGTGCAAAAGTTAGAATTTAAATTAGAGAAAAATCGGGTAATCGATAAATATCGAAAATTCGGTTGTCTACGCACATAACATGGAACGTTTTTCTTGTACATCATGTGACACGTATCTAGACACTTTTTACATATGATATACATCTTAAAGTGTTCTAGAAAATTAAATTAAGGGCTGATTGGAATATTACATGTGTGTATTATTAAAGGTGCACTATTTTACAAAGTTAGCAAAAATAAATTTCAGCACATGTTACACATCATATAACGTTACATACAGCTGAGTTGGAGCACATGTGGAGCTTTGTTGGCATATTGATTGGTCAAAGATCAATCATACATTGTTGGTGAATTGAAGAGAGAAGCTACAAATGGTAAGAATTCAACATATATCTCTCTTATGTCACATGCTGAAAATTTCAGCATACTAACCTCAAGCTGGCCGATTTTATGGTGTTAAATGTGACATATTTTTTCATCTTTTATTAGGTGATTGATTGGAAGAGGATATGGTAAGGTTTTGAATAATATTTAAAATAAATAAATGCTGATATTTAGCATATCACACATTCTGAAAATTTTTCAGCATGTGTACATGTTGTGGCCGAATTCTTAAGGCTTTTTGTGTCCAAGTTCATTTCTTAATTGGTAGAAATATTTACCATATATTATTGATTCATTTTTATGATGAAAATTTAAAGAAAAATGGTAATGATTTAAAGTTTATCCCCATGATGCACATGCTGAAAATTCAGCATGGCAAGACATCTTAATGGCCGATTTTCTCAATGGATATGGAAGAATTTTTGGTCTTGCAATTTATGGTGTATCTCTTGACTTATGGTATGATTTCATGTTTGATTTTTGGCACATTTTAATAGTGTATATCTCAGATTTTTTTCCATGTCATCTTGATGACAACATTGAGCCAATAAGGAGGTGCCAAGTAAGCGAAGACTAAATGATGATCCAATAGGAAGATGCCAAGTAAGCAAGGTATTGTCACAATGATGTCTTACACTCTCTCAAGGACTTAAAAGACAATTTTCAATAGGGGAGAAGCCCTAAGGGGGGACGGCTGCAACTATAAGGAAAGAAGAGGAGAGCAAACAAAACAACAACAAGCATTGCATTCTAAAGAGATCAAATTGCCAAGCTCTTCTTCTCCTACATTTTCTTTCTTTCTCTTTTCTTGTAAAAGCCTATTGTATTCATATTCTTTCAATCTTGAATAGGCTTGAGATAAACCACCATTCACACATCTTTGTAAAAGATTGATCAAGGTGTGATCAATCTTCATTCTAGCAAGGTGGTGGTGTTCGTGTGAATTGTACTCGTCATACAAGGTTTGTAAAGGGTTGGAGTTAGGTGTAACTCTATCAACCCTGCGGTAAGGTGTACTGCGTGTGTGTGATTACTGTGAACCAAGGAAGGTGTTCCTTGAAGACGGGAGTAGGTTGTTTATAACCGAACCAGTATAAAATTCTTGGTGCCATTTACTTTCTGCATTTACGTTTCAGTTACTGCACTGTTTATACTTCTTGTTCGCATCCATAAAAATAGTAAACAAATTTCAAAAATTACGAAAATTTCCAGAAACATACCTACACGTTCTAGGGTTAATTTGGCACAAGTTTCAACCCTTTTGGACAAGTATAAGTCAACTAAACATCAAAAGATCTGAGACTAGTGCAGTCTGATTTTAAGACTTGCAAAGGTTGAGACTTTGATTGTATTTGACCTACTTCCCAAAAGAATTTTCCAAAACTGTTTCTGACCATTTAAATATAATATATAAGGAGTTATTGGTCAAATTTTCAGAGCATTTGGACGTTCACACAAATAGGAATTAATTTTTCAAAACCATCTACCGTTTCTAGCAGATTTGCACAATCTGAGTACCAACGGTTTTTGAAGGGGTTAAAGGTTGAATTTTTATTTGAAATTTTTAGGGGACCCTCATAACATCTGAGGCTAAGTTCTCTCAAAATTTCATAATTTTTGGAGACCTCTAACCTGGTTTTAAAAACGTTTTAAAACAGGTCCTGAAAACAGAATCTGTTTTCAGAACTTGAATTGTTCAAGTTTAAAGAAATTTTAAAAAGCACACTTTTCGCACCATCTATTCAACCCCTCCCCCTTCTAGTGGTGCCTTGCAGATCCTACAAGTGGTATCAGAGCGCAGGAATACTCACTTCAAGGAATCCAACGATTCAGTGAGATGGCATCCACAAATCTCAAAACCGAGCAAGAAGATATGTCGAGCCAAAGGCCTCCACTTTTTGACGGTGAGTCGTTTATTCAGTGGAAACTTAGGATGAAGCTTTTTCTTATGGCTATAGATATAGATCTTTGGTCAATCATTGAAGATGGTCCTTATGTCCCATCTAATGTATCCACTGTAGACGGAGTTACTTTAGAAGTTATTAAAACAAGACAAGAATATACGAGTGATGATAAAAAGAAACTTAGTATGAATGCTAGGGCTATGCAATTGATTTTAAACGGATTAAGTAAAAGTGAGTCTAGTTATGTGTCAAACTGTTCGAGTGCACAAGAAATGTGGAGAATACTAGAAATGAAACACGAAGGCACGAGTCAAGTAAAAGAGTCAAAAATTAACATGCTCATGTCCACACTTGAGTCTTTTAAATTATTGCCCAATGAGTCTATTGTAGATATGGATCTTCGTTTGACTAACATCTACAACTCTCTTGAGTCTCTTGGTAAGGCTTTTACTACGCAGGAAAAGGTGCAGAAAGTCCTACGAAGCCTTCCTTCTGAATGGGACCCTAAAGTGACTGCGATAGAAGAAAGCAAGGAAACTAAATCAATAAAGATGGAAGAACTAATCGGTTCACTTAAAGTTTATGAAAATAAACTCACCATTCGGAAAACGGAATCATCTAAACAAGGTAAAGCTATTGCTTTTAAATCAAATGAATACGTCTCCCCTCCCTCCGATCACGTAGATGATAGTGATTCCGAATCGGATAATGATGACCTAATTCTATTGGCTAAAGGATTGAGAAAATTTATGAGAAGGTCATTTAGAAACAAAAATAAGGGCACTACTACTAAGAGAAATAAGAACAAGTCAAACGATAAAGACGTTAAATGTTATGAATGTGGCAAACTCGGACACTTATCATATGACTGCCCAAATAAAGAAAAGCAAACTACTAAGTACCCTGACAAGGAGCGGAACAGACACAGACTCGTCTCAGAACCCAAACAAAGGAAACGTGCTCTAAAGGCCTCTACCTGGAGTGATTCATCAGATTCTGAGACTGAGACCGAAGAGGAGACCGCTCAAGTTTTCTTTGCTTCCAAAGCATCTAATGAGGTATCATCTGATTCTGACTCTGACTCTGAACCTTCGTATGATGATCTTTTTAATCAGTATCTAGAATTGCATAAATTTACTAAGACTCTCGCTAAAGAAAAGAAACGATTAATTGAAGACAAGAAACTGTTAGAATCTTCTAACGAGAATCTTGTCGCTCAATTAAGCGATTCAAAGAAAAGAGTCTTCATGTGTCATCACTGCATTGAAAACCGAGATTTCATCATTAACCTCTCAAAATAATGAAATGAAATCCGAGATTTCAAATTTGAAATCAAGGAATACCGATTTAGAGAAAATGATGAAACAGTTTGACACAGGGTCCAACATGCTGCATCGTATCATATTATCACAAAAGCATGACAGCGACAAAACTGGACTGGGATACGTTGATACTAACGAAGTATCAATCAAATCAACCAAGTTTGTTGTGTCTAAGAAAGTAGACATCCCTAAGCCGCAAGTGGCATCTAAGATGACGCAAAAAGCGCCCCCTTCCTCACGTCCCACTTCTTCATATCATGTGAAATATAACGTTGTACCATATAGATATAAAAAGAGAAAAACAATGCATACACGAAATACGTATCATCCACGCACTACGCACACACATACAAGGACATATCAAAAGCGTCCTTCATTAAATGAGTATAGAGGAGTCCTTGGGCAAAGGTCCAAAGTGCATGCACCACATGTCTATTATATTGCACCTTCATTCTTGCCATTTGATAGACCGAGAAGGATCACCCAAGTATGGGTACCGAAAGGTACCTTTACCAAAAGGTGATTAACTAACTCGAAAGGACCCAAAATTAAAAGGGTACCTAAATCACCTTTTCACATTGCAGGGAGACCACACTTCGAAAGACACATCAATAAAGTGGTTCCTTGACAGTGGTTGCTTGAGGCACATGACGGGTGACCCGAGCTTGTTCTTCAAATTAAAGAAGGTCACAAAAGGCGGATCCGTGACCTTTGGAGACAACAACGAAGGCAAGATCATCGGAAAAGGTACGATTGGTAATCCGAACACACTCCAAATCTCCAACATATTTTTGGTAAGCAACTTATCCTACAATCTTCTTAGCATTTCTCCAATTTGTTGACAATGGTTTTAATGTGTGTTTTACTCACCCTTATTGCAACATAATAAATAAAAATGGAGAAACCGTTTTAAAAGGAAAACGAGAAGGGAATATTTTTACGCTATCTATGGATGATGTAGTAGACGCTAAAGTTAAGTGTTTTATGTCAAATGAACCCAATGTGAATTTATGGCATAGACGTTTAGGACACATTGGCATTTCCACACTAGAAAAACTTCAACGAAAGAACCTAGTACGAGGATTGCCTACGCTTGATTTAGACAATTTTCAGTTGTGTGAATCTTGCATAAAAGGTAAACAAACACGTGAGTCACTTAAGCCGAAAAATGAAATAAGCACGACTAGAATATTAGAACTATTGCATATCGATTTGTTTGGTCCTAGTCGCACTACAAGCCTTGGTGGGCGTCACTATGCATGCGTAATTGTTGATGACTTTTCTCGTTACACTTGGACTTTATTTCTTGCACATAAGGATGATAGCGCCGTTGAGATTGCTAAATTAATTAAACAACTTGAAAATCAATACGGTGTAAATGTGAAAAGGATAAGAAGCGATAGAGGCGGTGAGTTTAAAAACAAAGAGATAATTTTGTTTTGTGAAGAAAAAGGAATTAAACATGAGTTTTCGCCACCTAGAACTCCACAACTAAATGGTGTAGTAGAAAGAAAGAATCGTACATTACAAGAAATCGCTAGAACCATGCTTTGCGAAAATAAATTGCCTAGATTTCTGTGGGCGGAAGCCGTGAATTGTGCATGCTATATTGTAAATCGCCTATCTATAAGAAAGAAAATAAACAAGATGCCTTATGAGATTTTGAATGATCGCATGCCTAAGATTGACTATTTTTGTGTGTTTGGATGCAAATGTTTTGTCTTGAATACAAAAGATAATTTAGATAAATTTGAATCCAAATCAATTGAGTGCATTTTTGTTGGATATTCTATAAATTCAAAGGCATATAGATGTTATGATCCTCTCACTTGACAAATTCTAGAATCTATTCATGTTAAATTCAATGAATTTGGTGAGATTGATAAAGATAAGGAATATGAAGATGATTTTGAACTGAAACCCATTTTGAATGAAGACAATGATTCTTTTGATATGCATGATATGAATGAGACACTAGAAGTGCATGATCACATAGAAATGCATGATAACTTAGAAAATAATCAACCAAGATGGCATAGAGATCACCCACATGATCTCATCATAGGTGACCTCACTCACGGTGTGCGACCACGTAGAAGAATTACTTCAGATGAAATAAATGAATTTCATGCTATGATTTCTGAAATTGAGCCCAAAAATGTGCATGATGCTTTGAGTGATTCTTCTTGGATTGATGCTATGCATGACGAACTTAATCAATTCGTTAGAAATGATGTATGGGATTTAGTGCCACGACCACAAGATAAGACTATTATAGGCACAAAGTGGGTATCTAGGAATAAAATGAATGAAGAAGGAAAGGTTGTTAGAAATAAAGCGAAACTTGTTGCACAAGGATATAATCAAGAAGAAGGAATTGACTATGATGAAACATTCGCACCCGTAGCACGTTTAGAAACTATACGACTCTTACTTGCTATTGCTTGCATGAAAGATTTTAAATTATATCAAATGGATGTAAAAAGTGCTTTCCTAAACGGATTCATACAAGAAGAAGTATACGTGAAGCAACCACCCGGTTTTGAAGATTTGAAACATCCCGATCACGTGTACAAACTAAAGAAGGCACTATACGGCCTAAAGCAAGCGCCAAGAGCATGGTATGCTCGTTTTGCTACTTTCCTTTTAGAAAATAATTTTAAACGTGGTACTATAGATAGTACACTATTTTTGAAACAAGAAAAAATCAGATCTACTTATTATTCAAATCTACGTAGATGACATTATTTTCGGCTCTACCTCACATAGACTTGTTAAAGATTTTGAAAATTGCATGAAATCTGAATTTGAAATGTCTATGGTTGGTGAACTTAATTATTTTCTTGGCTTGCAGATTAAGCAAACGAGTAAAGGAATTCATATAAGCCAAGCGAAATATGTTAATCACATGATCAAAAAGTTCAATTTTGAAAATTTGAAACCATCCCCCACCCCTATGAGTGTCACTGCTAAATTAGACAAAGACGAACATGGTAAAGACGTTGATAATGGATTATATCGATCTATGATAGGTTCTTTGCTATATCTAACTGCTAGTAGGCCTGACATCATGTTTAGCGTATGCATGTGTGCTCGTTTTCAAAGTCAACCTAAGGTGTCACACTTAAATGCGGTAAAAAGAATATTCCGTTATATTAAGCACACGCCCACCTTAGGTATTTGGTACGGTAAAGATTCTACATTTGACTTACATGCTTACACTGATGCAGATTATGATGGCTGCAAAATAGATAGAAAAAGCACGAGCGGAACCTGCCAATTTATAGGAAATTCTCTTATTTCATGGTTTTCCAAAAAGCAAGCAAGTGTTGCTTTGTCCACTACTGAGGCTGAGTACATGGCTCTTAGCCTTTGTTGCACACAGTTGTTGTGGATAAAACAACAACTTTCGGACTTTGGAATTATCGTAAATAAGATTCCTATATATTGTGATAGTATGAGTGCCATCAATTTGTCTAAGAACCCCGTGTTACATTCTAAGGCTAAGCATATAGAAGTTCGCTATCACTTTCTTCGTGATCACGTTAACAATGGTAATATTGTCATAGATCACGTACGTATAGAATCACAAGTAGCGGATATATTTACAAAGGCCTTAAATCAAGCCACATATGAATCTCTTCGTTCTAAATTAGGCATGATTCCCGCTGATATGATTTGATTTGATATTATTTGATTTACTTTCCTTTTTGACAGGAATCTTTTGATTAACTTTCCAAAATAAAGAGGGAGAGAAAAGCATGATTTAAGGGGGAGAGAGACACTGATTGATCTTAATTGCTCTTAATTGCACAAATCAAGGGGGAGCCGGATTTGAAATTCGAAATTCAAATTTCAAATTTGCGCAAAATTCAAGGGGGAGAGATAGCATTTAAATCATGTACACAAATTATTTTGAAAATCATCAAAAGGGGGAGATTGTAAAGATAAGGGGGTTTGAGTGATTTCAAAATAAGTGTCTTGAATGTATACATATATATAAACGTGCATAAACATATATAAATGTGTACATGTATGCATGATAACTTGCCATTACTTGCCTTATTTAGCTTATATATTATGTTGTCGTACTAACGAGCCATGAAGCATTAAAGCTTACATCATATGGCAAACATTTGTTGTGTTTATACTATTTTCAGGTGCCACCATAAATGAACTAAATTAGTTCATTAAGTGAAGTACTTAGTTTGATAAACTAAGTAGTTCATTAAAGGAAGCTTCATTTGGAAAAGGCACAAAGGCAAAAAGGCTAAGGAAGGAAAGTCTTCTCCTCCTCTCCATCTTTAATGTACACGCCACATATACATAAAAATTATATATTTTCAGATTTTTTTGAAAAAG
>AP025049.1:16901548-16919844 GCA_036186865.1 Eustoma russellianum
TAACACCAGGAATTTTATACTGGTTCGGTTAAAACAACCTACTCCAGTCTTCGAGGACACCTTCCTCGGTTAGAACTAATCACAAAACACAAAATAGCACCTTACCACAGGGTTGATGGAGTTACACACCAACTCCAACCCTTTACAAACCTTGTATGTGAATACAATGATCACAAACACCACCACCTTGCAAGTGCAAGATTGATCACATCTTGATCAATCTTTTACAACAATAAAGCGAGTATGTGGTGGTCTATATGAAGCCTATTCAAATATATGAATATGAGTACAATAGGCTTTTAGAGAGAAGAAAGAAAGAAAGGTAGAAGGAAGAAGATCAAAAACGTTTTTAGCACATCAATTTGCAAGACTTGTCTTGTCTTTTGTTTGCTCTCTTCTTTTCTTTTTATCTCCATATGGCCACCCCCCCCCCCCTTGAAGCTCATTCCTCTCTTTAAAATTATCTTCTAAGTCCTTGGAAGAGTGTGTTACATCAATGTGACATTTTCTTGCTTACTTGGCAACTCCTCATTGGATGATCATTAAGCTCTTGCTTACTTGGCACTCATTGATTGGATGGAAGTTGTCATCATTTGATGACTAGATAAATCTGAAAATAAACCTCAAAAAGCATGTGCCAATTAGCCATAAACTTATTACCATAAGTCACATAATCATCCCACATAATTAGCAAGACAACTTATCACAACTTCCAATCAAAATTTCGGCCATAACACCTCTTTCACATGCTGAAATTTCAGCATGTATAACATTTGCATTTTATTCAAAATGTTGCCAAGTTTATATTTGATTTATTCTTTGAAAATAAAGAAGAAATCAATCATCATTTAGTACAAGACATTCTCACTAAATTTGGAATAAAAATTAGTCACCAATAGGCCCTAGAATTCGGCCACATTCTTTTCTACAAATGCTGAATTTTTCAGCAAGTGTGATATTTGAAGATATCATATTATTAATTTCATAATATATTCAAAACACTTCCATACTTTCTCTCAATTAATCCACTTAATTCAAGATAGAAAAATATGCCTCATTAAGTGAAGAAAATTGGCCAGTCATGCACACATATTGAAATTTTCAGCATGTGTTACAAATGTGACATAGTTTGAAATGTTACCTTGTGTAGCTCCTTCCTTTATGTCACCAACATTGTATGCTTCATTCTTTGCCAATCAAGATGCCAACAAAGCTCCACATAATCTCCAATATAAGCTCCACATTGTATGCTGGTTTAGGCATGTGACAAAGGTTGTGCATGTGCTGAAATTTATTTTTGCATACTTTGTAAAATAGTGCACATATAATTATACACACATGGTATATTCCAATCAGCCCTTAATTGATTTTTCTAGAACACTTTAAAATGTATGAAGTATGTAAAAGGTGTCTAGATACATGTTATATGCCATGCCAAAAGTGTTCCATGTGTCGTGTACGTAGAAAACCAAATTTTGGACGTTTATCGATTACCCGATTTTTCTCTAATTAAATTCCAACTTTTTGCACATGTTATATATATTATGTTACACATAACATACATAATATAAACTTTAATATTCAGCTTATAAGGCTGATTAAAGTGGTGCCTAGACATGTGACAAAATTGAAATTGGAATCTCCACAATTTGGCCTTAATTGAGGTTGATTTGTGTGTGCCAACATGGAATTATTTTATGTCTGCACATACCATGGAAGCCACAAAATTTGTGGCCATTTTTTAATCATAGGGGCTGGACATCTATTTATGGCAAGTACGTGACACGTTGGCGAAGTTTCGGTATTCACCCGATACGATAATTTTCCGTTTAGAACCTTTTAATGTGTCATAATAAATTTGTCATCACCATGACTTATATCATATGATATAAGACCTGAATATACTCATAAATATGAGTTAAGTATACTGGTGTGACATTAACGTATGTACGTAAAATATATAACGTGTCGGTAGTACGTTGGAATATATGTGTATGTGCCTTTTTCAAAAAAAAATGAATATATATATATATATATATATATATATATATATATATATATATAGTAAATGGCGTTTGAAAGGGTGTGGGGGACTTTCCTTTCTTCAACTTGTTGCCTTTGTGCCTTTTCCAAATATGACTTCCTTTAATGAACTGCTTAGTTTAATTAACTAAGTACTTCACTTAATGAACTAGTTTAGTTCATTAATAATGGCACCTTAAAATAGTTCAAACACAACAAATGCTTGCCATTTGATGTAAGCTTTAAAGCTTCATGGCTCGTTAGTACGACAACATTATACATGAACTATATAAGGCAAGTTTTATGCAACAACGTGTCATGTCATGTAATATGTCATGCATTTCTTTAACACACGTTATTTAAATCATGCATTTTGAAATCAATCAAACCCTTTATTCTCAACACCTTCCTCGGTTATCACCAAACACAATAAACTCCTTACCACAAGCGTTACTGGAGTTACACATCAACTTCACCCTTTTACAAACAATACAATCAAGCAAACGGATCACGGACACCACCACCGAACGAATGAAGGTCTGATCACACCTTGATAAACCTTTTACAACAAATGAAACGTGTATGGTGGTATATTCAGAGCCTATATAATATCAAGATTATATAAACAATAGACTTGAGAGAAGAAGAAGAAGAAACAAAGGTAGAAGAAGAGAGTAGAAGATCCTTTTGCATTTGAGAGAAAATGTGAAAGTTGTCTTGGCTTTGTTTGCACTACTTCTCTTCCTTTTAATCAAGCTTGGCCTCCCCCTAGGGATTCTCTACCTTCTTGATAATTCTCTTTAATTCCCTTGGAAGATTGTCTTGTGTAGATATGACACCATCTTGCTTACTTGGCACACTATGATAAGAAGGATGACTTGACCTTGCTTACTGTCACTTGATGATTGGTCCAACTTGGCATCCTTTAATGTGCTATAAAAATCTGAAATAAACTCATAAAAAATGTTCCAAATAGTATTCAAAATGTTACCAAACAATCACCATTCAATCCCTTCAATTTTGGGAAGCAAATTTGTGGCGCCCCGCACCCCGACCCCGCCGAAGTCGGTGCACCCGCCGTACTTCACTAAGGAGAGTACTAGGCGTCATCCATATGCGTCGTGATCCATGATAGAATTGCATGGATTTTCGTGCTTACGCGCAAACAAGTAGGCGAAACCGTGGCAGAATTTAAAACTTCAAATTAAAAGCATCATCACAACCATTTAAAGTTTACAACCCACATCAAATGTAGCATAAAGTGACAAAAGCCAATTGTTTTCCTTCTCAATTACATAACTCAGTCATCCCGTAAAGCTGGCAAGTTCGGTCTCCTAAATCTGGCCATCCTTCAGTGCACTCATGGGTAGGGAACCCTAGGTTCGTCATCGATCCACTCTACTTTGTCTCCTGCCACCTCTGGAGAGAAAAATAGGGTGAGTGACAATGTCACCAGCAAGTATGCTATAATAATCATGAGTTAGATGGAAAGTGCGAACAAGAACCGAATCCCAAAAGAGTTTGGTTTAGAAGCATACCTGTCCTTCGACCAATATTCGATAAAGATCATCGCTTAATGTAACAAGATCATAACTTAAGTAAAAATCACCATTCGAAGCAGAATATAATATTAAGACTGTAACTTGTATTGAATAACCCAAAAAGAATCATCACTTAGGGTCTACAGAGTCGTCACAACTTGAATCTCACGAGTCGCTACATGAAGGTAATAAGCATGCAAGTGTACGTGTAGATGCATCGAGATAAAATGAAATGTGATCTTTCATGCTTTCTTTAAAATCATCATCATCGTAAAACAATAGAGTATTCAGATCTATCTTCCCATATCTGAGGCGGTAACTTCTTCCCTTCGAATCTATTATTCCCGGATTCGGATTGGTAACATCATCATACTTGCCGGGTCTATTCTTTTCCGAGCCCGCACAGTCATTATCATCAGGGCTATTATTTTCCGGGTCTGCACGGTCATTCTGTTAGATCTCTTAACCCGGATCTGCTCGGGTTCATACTGGCCAAGTTCATACTCACACACGGTACCGGTGGGGAATCATTCAAAACGAAGTTATCATTTGAAAACGCTTTTCATCTTTCTTTCTCATAAAAATACATGCTGTAAATCATGTTTGTGATGATGATGCAATGCAATGACATGTGACGTGCAAATGACGGCATAATGCATGACGTGAACGAATAGACACGTTTCGTTGTCATGCTGGAAATTTCCAGCTTAGCAGTGTCTACTTCTCCTTAGGGATTTCCTACTGAAATACACGTTTTAGACCCATTTGATCACATGTTCTTCTTCGTAAATGTCATAAGTGAATGCCGTGCATGCGCTGTGGAATTACGATGTCGATAAGGGACTCGTTTGCTCTTTTTCATAAAATGATGTAACCTGAATTCTGAAATGACCATATTTTACTATAAAATTTATTGTGGCCAATCCTTTAATCATTTTATGGAAATTCCAACTCTCCAACTTAATAAACTCATTGGGCTAGCATCCTGTCAATTTTTAGCTCATTTTCAATTTCCTAAGGCCCTTTTCCAGGTCATGCAAATTGTGACACGAATTCTGTCTATCCAGCATATTTCAGTTTGACCCATTTTACTAGAAAATTTATTAAAAGTAAACCACAACTTATTTTGACAAAATTCCAACTGCCACCTCTTCTTTATTCATGAGGTTAGTACCATGCCGAAAATTAGTGGATTTGCACACCCCTAAGGTCCATTTTTAGACTACCAAACATGTTACTTACATTCTGTCCAGTACAACTTTTTCCAGCAGGACCAATCTCAGTAGAAAATTCATTAAAAATAAAACGTGTCTCTTTTTAAGGTGATTCCAACTCTCACATCTAAAAAACACATAAAACTAATAGCACACCAAAAATCACTGGAATTGAAGGTTCCTAAGGTCCCTTTTCTGGCTTCACAAAACAGTCTAAATTTCGGTCCAGCTCCAGAATTTTCTAGTGATCATATTTTCTTCCTAAATGTCCTTAGCCCACATTTTTGTCACCAACACTTAGCAACAAACTTTGAGATGAACACACGTACCCTTCACCAACAGCCTCATTATTTGGTGCATGCAAGAAAATGATATAACCAAGAGTATATTAAACCTAACGCACAACAAAATCAAAACTTGTCCCCACTTCCTTGCTATATTGACATTTTTCATGTAAAATCACTCATCCTCCCTTAACCCTTCCACCGTGAGCCTTTCACCATGAAAGGAAGGATCTTTAACACATCCAAGCCTAGATTAGCACGTAAATATGCATATAACCCTCAAAGAACACATCTTTGGAGCAAAGTTCCACTCCTACACATTTAAATGTCCTAGGCCAAAAGTTTTGGGCTTACAACTTACCATTTTACAACTAAGATTAGATCTTAGGTATATCTAGCCATTCATGCACACACTTTCACATCTAAACCATAAAGAGTATAATGTACTTGCCTTCGAAGCATTTTGTGCGGTTTGGTTGACACAAGAAGCCCTTCCCCTTTCCTTTTCCTATTACACACGGCATAAGGCTTTCGTTAGCCCTTCCTTGGATTATGTAGTATATCTTATAGGAAGGATGAAGGGTTTCTTACCATTTGCATCATGAAGGGTTTGAGAATGATCCTCCTTTGCTAGGACACTCTTCTTTCTCCTTCCACCTTACGGTCTCCTCCTAGTGCCGTGAGGATCACGGTTTTTATCAAGGAAAAGAGAACTTAGTGAGCTTCAATCCTTTAAGATGTATCTTGTTAAGGCTTATGGAGAGTAATCTTACCTAGAAAAGCCTTGAGAGGGGAGGGTCTTTAGTCTTCTTGCTCCACCCGAATTCTTCTGGAAGGAGGGGAAAAATTTGAATTTTACCTCTTGAATGAGACTTCTTGGTGGGGGGGTTAAGGAGACTTTTGATTAATTAAAGAGTGTTATTCCTTCTTGGGAAAAAGGCAGCCGATGGCTGCTCATGGGGAAGAGGGAAGGACCCTTTGCTAAAAAAAATAGACCTTTTTATTTCCAACCATAATTCCTACTTTAACTTACTAATAAGTTGTGGGTTAGAATCACTTACTTCTAAGGTCTTATGGCCAAATATGCACACATACATTCCATGTATGTGTTTTCCTCAATGATGCATCCATATGTATTTAATCCCTACCTTATCTATCCAATCATCTTTCCATAAATCCTCTAGGTTGTACCCCTTTTTGTTATATATATATATATATATACATACTCCTAAGTATATTCCATCTAATTCCTCATAATCCTTATTTGTAGTCGTGTGGCTATATACATATTATTTCGTATATATATATATACATGCATAATTATATATACGCACTCATGTATATATATGTATGCCTATATTTCTTTTTTTTCTTTTGAAGTAGGTCATAATCTTCAAAATATTCTCTATTTCCTAGATTACTAAGGGTACTTTGAGAATTCTTTTATAGCCGTTCATATATACCTTGAGTCGTATATATGTACACATACACCAATATGCGTACTATTCCTAATCTGCCCATGACCTGGACCTTATCTTTGCAATCTTAATACCCGATCATAGACGTAAGCATAGGTTTCTAAAATTTACCGCGTAGCAGGAAATTCTTAAGGTTGCATGTTTTTCTTATATGGCCCCTTAGGTGTAAGTTTCACCGTGTTGTAATATTTACACTACGTGTGATGCCACTTGTTCTTTGTCACATTACATTTACTGCACTTTAAGGGTTTATATCAAAGTTTAGTTGATCTTACCCCAAACGTTACTCATCGACCATATTGGATAAAGGGGGTTCCTAACTTCGTATTTAGGCTCATTTTATGGTGTATACATATTTCTGGATGTATGCACATACCATATATGGTTGGGCATGTTACATAATCAAAATTCTCATTAAGGTCGCCTAAACATGCTTCTCCTATTAGTTCTAAATTCTCAGGTCATCAACTGAGCACTTATCTGTAAATTTCAACCAGCCCTCTTGCTTCAGGTTTTGCACTTTGGGGTAGGCTAATTACCTTAAATTCGATATAATCATAGATAAGCCGGTGATATCTTCCTGTCGAGGTCCCTTTATTCAATCGTGCTTCTCACCCTACCTTGGTTGCCACGTTAGTTTGGAGCGGAGTACAACAAAATTAGGGTGCATTAAGGACCAAAAAATCTGCCACCATTTTACATGTGCTGAAAATTTTCAGCATATGTAGTAGTTTGAAATCTTTTGAATTGTTACCTTGTGTAGTTCCCTCTTTTATGTCACTAACCTTGTTTGGCATATTCTCCACCAATTGAGGTGCCAACTCAGCTCCACCTAGGCTCTATTGTGGCTGAAACAGGCGTGTGATATGGCTAGCATGTGCTGAAATTTTACTTTAGTAAGATTTGTCAAATAATGCACAATAATTACACATATATGGTAAATTCCAATCAGCCCTAATTTGAATTTTCTAGAACACTTAACATGTCATGAATGTGTAAAAAGTGTCTAGATACATGTTACAACTCATGTCAAAAATGTTCCATGTGTTGTGTGTAGAGAAAAAGGGGTTTGAGTGATTTCAAAATACATGATTTAAACGTATTGCATAAAAACATACATGACATAAACGTGTGCATGACATATTGCATAAAACTTGCCTTATATAGTTCATATATAATGTTGCCGTACTAGCGAGCCATGAAGCTTCAAAGCTTACATCAAATGGCAAACATTTGTTGTGTTTGAACTATTTTCAGGTGCCACCATTAATGAACTAAACTAGTTCATTAAGTGAAGTACTTAGTTAATTAAACTAAGTAGTTCATTAAAGGAAGCAATATTTCGACAAGGCACAAAGGCAACAAGATGAAGAAAGGAAAGGCTTCCACTCTCCTCCCACATAAATACACGCCTATATATATTTATATATATATTTTTTCAGATTTTTTGAAAAAGACACATACACATTCATTCCAACGTACTACCGACACGTTATATATTTTACGTACGTACGTTAACGTCACACCGCCATACTTAACTCATATTTATGAGTATATTCAGGTCTTATATCATATGATATAATTCATGGTGATGACAAATTAAATACGACACGTTAAAAGGTTCTAAACCGAAAAATGTCGTATCGGGCGAATACCGAAACGTCGCCAACGTGTCACGTACATGCCATAAATAAATGGCCAGCCCCTACACTTCAAAAATATTCATAAATTTCGCGTGTATGATGATATTTACAGCCATAAAATCATTCCATGTTGGCACACACAAATCACACCACATTAAGGCCAAATTGTGGAGATTCCAATTTCAACTCTGTCACATGCTTTAGGCGCCACTTTAAGACAAGACAAGTGCTGAATATTAAAGTTTAATTTATATATATTATGTGTAACATAATATATATAACATGTGCAAAAAGTTGGAATTTAATTAGAGAAAAATCGGGTAATCGATAAACGTTGAAAATTCGGTTTTCTACGTACACGACACATGGAACGTTTTTGGCACATCATACAACATGTATCTAGACACTTTTTACATATTTCATACATCTCAAAGTGTTCTAGAAAATTCAATTAAGGGCTGATTGGAATATACCATATGTGTATTATTAAATGTGCATTATTTTACAAAGTTTGCAAAAATAAAATTCAGCACATGCACAATATGTATTACACGCCTAAAACAGCTGAGTTGGAGCCTATGTGGAGCCTTGTTGGTATATTGATTGGTCAAGAATGAAGCATACAATGTTGATGATGTTAGTGTATGTGCCCTAGGCCATGATTTGGATGTTTATGTTATGCATTTATTATTAATAAAAGAGGTTTTATTATCAATATTGTTGGTTAGTATATTACACAATTTTGATAAATGTCCCTGATTCATTATTGTTATGGAGATTAAATAATTTATAATCAGTATGAGTATTGATTTGATAATCATGAGATGATTATGTGTATGGTGATACGAATCAATCTCATAGATACTTTTTAGAGAACAGTGTATTGGATAGACCCATCATGAGATTGCTACATGGATTAGCGTCATAAGTAAATCTCACGATAGTCATGTTTTAATCCTTTGACTTGAGATTGTCATAGTTTCCAACATAAGGACTATTATATTTTGACATGATCAAACGTTATCCGTAATTGGATAATAATAAAGGTCATGATTGAATGTGATAGAAATTATGTAGAGGATATTGAACAATCAAGATAGAATTCGTCCCTCTCTTTTGAGAGTGATATCTTTGGGCCCCTCGATTAGTGAGACTGTGAAATGCATGGCTGTGCTCAAATGATTTGATAGTGTGATCAATATCATTTGTTTTATCAGTCTACTTAGAGATCGAGTAATCATATGTTTGAACAATATAAGTATGACGCTGACCATGACTTATGTTCAAACTAGATATCGTGTGACAAAGGGATTAATGCATGTACTATTATTAGGCTAGTTGGACTTTACTCGTATTAATTGGGTAGTTGTAATGTCTTGCTAGAGGCCAATTACGACTTGTTGGTTTAATAGAGATTTAATCAAATGCCAATTAATATGGGCCTATCGGGTCACACACAAGAATGCGTATGGCTGAGATTAATAATATTAATAATATTAATATTGGATATTAATTATTATTATTATTATCGTTTTTAATATTAATAATATTAATATTGGATATTAATTATTATTATTATTAATAATTTCATTTTTTTATGTATATATATTTATATCATCGGATAATAACAAAGAATCCATATCTGATATGGATTTTGATTGGTTTTATCTATTCCTAACAGAATCCGTATCTGGTACGAATTATGATAGACGTTAATAAATCCGATCTGGAATCGGATTTTGATATCTATATATATGTAGCTTGGCGTATCTCATATGCCAAGCAATCAAAAAACGAAATAACAGAAAACGAAAGATCCTAGAATCGTTTTTGTGAAAAACGAGTTCTTCAGCCGCGCCGTTTGAAGAGCCAACACTCTGGGCGGAAGCGTTCGTGTGGATACCAACAGAGGGTGTTCGTGATTTCGCACCTCTTCCATCAGCGTAATTCGAATCTACAAAGGTAATTTTCGAGTTTCTTTCATCAAATTAAACGAACAACATGGATCATTGGTAGGAAATCGGAGATCAAGTTTTTGTTTTCCGCTGCGTGTTTTGCAGTGATCTCGGTTGATTTCCTAACAGATGACATAAAGGAAGGAGCTACACAAGGTAACATTTCAAATTTTGTCACAATTGTGACACATGCTGAAAATTCAGCATGTGCACTAAAGTGCTGGCCGATTTTGACATCAATGTGAGTCATATTTTGTGTCTTGATTAAGATGGATTAATTAGAAGACAATTTGGAAGTGTTTTAAATATTCTATGGATTAAAGAAAGTGATATTCTTGAATATCACACATGCTGAAAATTTAAGCATGTGTGTAATGCATCTAGGCCGATTTTGAGGCCTTGTTAGTGTCTAATTTTTATTCCATAAAAGATGAGAATATTGCATGCTAAATGGTGATTCATTTTCAAGAAATAAATCAAAGAAAATATGGCAACATTTTGAAAAGAATGCTAATGATTCACATGCTGAAATTTCAGCATGTAAAGTCCTTTTATGGCCGATTTTTTCACCCCTTTTGGAGAAATATTGTCTTGCTTAATTTATGTGATGATCTTGGAAGTTATGGTAATTATTCTATGGTGATTTTGGCACAGTTTTTAGTGGAATTCTCAGATTTTCCTAGTCATCAAGTGATGACAACATTCAACCAATCAATGAGTGCCAAGTAAGCAAGAGTTTAATGATCATCCAATGAGGAGGTGCCAAGTAAGCAAGAACATGTCACAATGATGTAACGTATTCTTCCAAGGACTTAGAAGATAATTTTGAAGAGGAGAAGGACCCAAGGAGGGCGGCCAACAAAAGGTTAAAAGGAATGGAAGAAGAACAAAACAAGAACATGAACAAGCATTGCAATCTTGAAGCATAAAAACGTCTAGCACTCTTCTTCTACTCTCTCTTTCTTTCTTCTTCCTAAAAGCCTATTGTACTTACATTCATATACTTGAATAGGCTTCTCTTAGACCACCACATATTCTTTTATCATTGTAAAAGATTGATCAAGGTGTGATCAATCTTAGACTTGCAAGGTGGTGGTGTTTGTGTGCATTGTATTCATCATACAAGGTTTGTAAAGGGTTGGAGTTGGTGTGTAACTCCATCAACCCTATGGTAAGGTGTTTTTTTGTTGTGTGATCAGTGTGAACCGAGGAAGGTGTCCTCGAAGACTAGAGTAGGTTGTTGATAACCGAACCAGTATAAAATTCTTGGTGTCATTTACTTTCAGCACTTACTTTCAGTATCAGCACTGTTTATTGTTTTTGATCACGTTCGTAAAAATAGTAAACGGATTTCAAAAATCACGAAACTTTCGAAACCTCGTCCGCTGACCGACTAGCGGGACCGCCATATGCGTACGCCCTATAGTTCGTTACCGTGACATTAAGAATGTCAATATATATTTATTTGTTATAATATGTTTGTGTAAAATATATTATAATTGTTGATGTCTTTGCATGGTGCATAGCATGGCCTCAGGACCTATGTGATTGACTTAGTCATATTTCTGCTTTGGGTTATTATGGCATGCGTGCCGCTGTAGTTTTTGTTGTATTTTATTATACAATTAGTTAGGTTTTTCTTTATTATTGTAATAAATGAAGAATCAAGCTACAAAAGTGGTGATGGCGACATTACCAAGGCCGAGTGGATTCCATGGAGATGGAGGCACGAGCTCAAGACAAGAAGATATGTATCATTGCAAATGTTGTAATAGGAAGTCTTTCACATAGGGTTTCCTTTATGATCTTCATTTGGTCTCATGAAGATCATATTTAGTTTGGCCATGCTATGTCACGTTTACATATTTATCATTTTGTATGAGATGCGTGGATGATAGATTATATATGCATATAGGATGCTACGATATAATGATATGCAATGCAAGACATAAACTAAGTTGAACCCTCATCAATAATTTAAGTCTTTATGACATCCATGTCTTAAACACCTATTAAAACTGGGATTGTATTAAAGTAGGTATTGCCAAAGCAATGTGCTTTAAACATTCCTAGCTACGTAGGATGAGTAATAGTGCTACTCATATGTTTAGAATTGGTTAGACTTAATTGGGCTATCAAAACGGTTTTGGGCCCAAGGCATCAGATGGAATCTAACATACAATGATATATGATGTCATTATTCCATAAATTTTAAGAGTTACATGAGATGTAATTGGTAAAGAAGTTACCTACCTAAATAACTTAATTTTAAGCGTCATGCCAAACCTGAGTTTAGAATTAAGTCAAATATGGATCTTAGCTCACTAAAATATTTCTTTTGAGGGTTATGTTTTAATGAGAGTTTTATAAATTTTAACCTCATTATTAATAAAGTGTTACTTTGCATATTTTGTAGATCATAAATGGCTGCTAATAACAATTCCACCTTATCGCTGCGATCAATCCTTGAGAAGGAAAAATTAAAAGAATGTGGGACTAATTTTGTTGATTGTTTTCAAAACTTGAGAATCGTTCTCAAGCAAGAAAAGAAGTCCTACGTGCTCGATGACCCTGTCCCTGAACCACCTCCTGCTGATGCTTCTGTTGCTGTTAAGAACAAGTATAAAAAACATGTGGAAGATTCAAACGACATAGGATGTCTTATGTTGGCAACTATGTGTTCAGGACTTCAGAAAGACCTGGAACACTTAGAAGCTTATGAGATGAGTGTGCATCTACAACAAGCTTTCCAACAGCAGGCTAGGCAGGATAGGTTCGACACCACTGTTGCACTTTTTGACTGTAAGATGTCTGAAGGTGAATCTGTTAGCGCTCATGTTTTAAAGATGAAAGGCTATATAGATCACCTTGCAGGACTCGGATATCCCCTGAGTTTGGAACTCGCTACGGATTTGATCATACACTCTTTGCCTAGAAGTTTTTCTCAGTTTGTTATGAACTACAATATGAATAATATGGAAAAGTCCATACCTGAGCTACGCGGTATGCTCAAAACTGCTGAGGGGAATATCAAAAAGCCTACCCATGTATTGAGTGTCAATATCAAGCCTATGAAAAAGAAAGGTAAAGACAAGGGTAAGCCTAAAAGTGCGAAGGGTGCAAAAGGGTCCAAGGGTCAAGCTAAACCGAAACCTGGTCCCAAGGCAAAGGTCCCTAAGGAAGGAACTTGTTTCCATTGCAACAAGCCTGGGCATTGGAAAAGAAATTGTGATGTTTATTTGGAGGAGTTGAAGAAGCTGAAGGGTAGTGCGACTACATCTTCAGGTATTTATGTTATAGAAATTAATTTATCTACTTCTTCTTCCTGGGTATTAGATACTGGATGTGGATCCCATATTTGTACAAATATGCAGGGGCTCAAAAGGAGTAGGATGCTAAAGAATGACGAGGTGGACCTACGTGTTGGCAATAGAGCAAGAGTTGCTGCTATAGCTGTAGGGACCTATGAGCTTGTCTTGCCCAATGGGCTTTTGTTAGTTTTAAACAATTGCTTTTATGTTCTTACTATGAGTAGGAATCTTATTTCAGTATCTGTTTTGGATGATGAAGGTTATTCATTTTTAGTTAAAAATAAGAAGTGTTCTATTTTTGATAAAAATGACTTGCTTTATTGTATTGCAAGTAGTTATAATGGTATTTATGTCCTTAACCTTGATGATTCCAATGACGGTAATATTTATAACATATCTTCAAAGAGAACTAAGCCAAATGAATTAAACCCTGCATATTTATGGCATTGTCGCCTTAGCCATATAAATGAGAAGCGCGTATCTAAACACCATCAAGATGGATTATTAGATTCATTTGATTTTGAATCATTTGAAAATTGCGAGTCTTGTTTGCTTGGAAAGATGACAAAGAACCCTTTTACTGGACATAGTGAAAGGGCTAATGACTTATTGGGCTTGGTACATACAGATGTATGCGGCCCAATCAGCATTAGTGCCAGAGGAGGATTTCAGTATTTCATTACTTTTACTGATGATTTCAGTAGGTATCGCTATGTCTACCTAATGAAACATAAGCATGAGCCTTTTGAAATGTTTAGAACTTTTCAAAATAAAGTACAAAATCAACTTGGTAAGACAATTAAAACGCTTCGATCAGATCGAGGTGGTGAATATTTGAGCCAAGAATTTGACCAACATCTAAGAAGTTGTGGAATCGTTTCACAGTTGACTCCTCCAGGAACTCCACAATGGAATGGTGTTTCTGAAAGGAGAAATCGAACTTTATTAGATATGGTTCGATCTATAATGGGTCAAGTAGATCTTCCTTTATCTTTTTGGGGTTATGCCTTGGAGACAGCTGCATTCATTTTAAACCGTGTACCATCTAAAGTGGTTGAAAAGATACCATATGAGATGTGGACTGGTAAGAGACCCTGTTTTTCTTTTCTTAAGATTTGGGGTTGTGAAGCTTATGTGAAAAGATTAGTTTCAGATAAGCTAGCTCCAAAATCCATCAAATGTATTTTTGTGGGGTATCCTAAAGAAACTAAAGGGTACTATTTCTATATTCCCTCAGAAAACAAAGTGTTTGTTGCTCGAAATGGAGTCTTTTTGGAAAAGGAGTTTCTCTCCAAGAGAACTAGTGGGAGTATAGTACAACTTGAGGAAACTCAAGTTCCACAAGATATCGTTGAACCGTCTTTAGAGACAATTTCAGAACCACAAACAGTTGTGGAGCCTGAAAATGTAACACAAGTCCAACGCAGATCTGATAGGATACATCGTCAGCCAAAGAGATATGGATTTCTTATGACTGATGATAGTGAAGTCATGCTCATAGATCAAGATGAGCCTACTACCTATCAGGAAGCTGTGTCTGGTACGGATTCAGATAAATGCCTTGGAGCCATAAATTCTGAGATGCAATCCATGTTTGATAACCAAGTTTGGTCTTTAATTGATCCTCCAGAGGGTATTAAGACTATTGGTTGCAACTGGGTTTTCAAGAAGAAAACTGACATGGATGGAAATGTGAAAACCTACACAGAAAGGCTTGTGGCTAAAGGTTTCAAGCAAACTCATGGTATAGACTATGATGAAACCTTTTCACCAGTAGCTATGCTTAAGTCTATTCGAATTCTCCTTGCCATAGCAGCATACTATGATTATGAGATATGGCAAATGGATGTCAAAACTGCTTTTCTTAATGGAAATTTACTCGAGGATGTGTACATGACACAACCTGAGGGTTTTGTAAATCTTGAGAATTCAAAGAAGGTTTGCAAGCTTCAAAGGTCCATCTATGGATTGAAGCAAGCATCTCGAAGCTGGAATCTTAGTTTTGATAAAACAGTTAAGAACTTTGGTTTCATCAAGAATGAGGATGAACCTTGTGTTTACAAGATGGTTAGTGGGAGTGCAGTAGTGTTTCTGGTCTTATATGTGGATGACATATTGCTTATTGGGAATGATATCCCTACCTTGCAAAAAATTAAGGCTTGGTTAGGGAATTCTTTCTCAATGAAAGACTTGGGTGAGGCTACCTATATCCTTGGTATCAAGATCTATAGAGATAGATCTAAAAGGATAATAGGCTTGAGTCAGAGTACATACATAGATAAAATGTTGAAAAGGTTCAACATGCAGGAGTCCAAGAAAGGATTCCTGCCTATGTCTCATGGCATTCATCTTAGCAAGAATCAATGTCCTCAGACATCTGATGAGCGAGATCGAATGAATAAAATTCCTTATGCTTTTGCTATAGGATCGATCATGTATGCCATGTTATGTACTAGACCAGATGTCTCATATCCATTGAGCACAACCAGTAGATATCAAGCTGACCGTGGTGAAGGTTACTGGATAGCTATCAAGAATATTCTTAAGTACCTCAGAAGGACTAAAGATGTATTCTTGGTTTATGGAGGTTTGGATGACGAGTTAGTTGTAAATGGTTACACAGATGCTAGCTTCCAAACCGACATAGATGATTTCAGATCGCAGTCCGGTTTTGTATTCACATTGAATGGTGGAGCTGTTAGTTGGAAGAGTTCAAAACAAAGCATTGTGGCTGATTCTACAACAGAGGCTGAGTATATAGCAGCATCAGATGCAGCTAAAGAAGCAGTTTGGTTGAAGAAGTTCATCACTGAGCTAGGAGTGGTACCTAGCATTGCAAATCCTGTGGACATTTATTGTGACAACAATGATGCCATAGCACAAGAAAAAGAGCCTAGGTCTCATCAGAGATCTAAACATATACTCAGACGCTACCATCTCATTCGAGACATCATCGATAGAGGAGATGTCAAGATATGCAAAGTTGACACAGACGATAACATAGCGGATCCATTGACTAAGCCTCTCTCACGGGTCAAGCATGATCAGCACACTAGATCTATGGGTCTCAGATATTTGTAGGCCTAGTGCAAGTGGGAGATTGTTAGTGTATGTGCCCAAGGCCATGATTTGGATGTTTATGTTATGCATTTATTATTAATAAAAGAGGTTTTATTATCATTATTGTTGTTTAGTATGTTACACAATTTGATAAATGTCCCTGATTCATTATTGTTATGGAGATAAAATAATTTATAATCAGTATGAGTATTGATTTGATAATCATGAGATGATTATGTGTATGGTGATACGAATCAATCTCATAGATACTTTTTAGAGAACAGTGTATTGGATAGACCCATCATGAGATTGCTACATGGATTAGCGTCATAAGTAAATCTCACGATAGTCATGTTTTAATCCTTTGACTTGAGATTGTCATAGTTTCCAACATAAGGACTATTGTATTTTGACATGATCAAACGTTATCCGTAATTGGATAATAATAAAGGTCATGATTGAATGTGATAGAAATTATGTAGAGGATATTGAACAATCAAGATAGAATTCGTCCCTCTCTTTTGAGAGTGATATCTTTGGGCCCCTCGATTAGTGAGACTGTGAAATGCATGGCTGTGCTCAAATGATTTGATAGTGTGATCAATATCATTTGTTTTATCAGTCTACTTAGAGATCGAGTAATCATATGTTTGAACAATATAAGTATGACGCTGACCATGACTTATGTTCAAACTAGATATCGTGTGACAAAGGGATTAATGCATGTACTATTATTAGGCTAGTTGGACTTTACTCGTATTAATTGGGTAGTTGTAATGTCTTGCTAGAGGCCAATTACGACTTGTTGGTTTAATAGAGATTTAATCAAATGCCAATTAATATGGGCCTATCGGGTCACACACAAGAATGCGTATGGCTGAGATTAATAATATTAATAATATTAATATTGGATATTAATTATTATTATTATTATCGTTTTTAATATTAATAATATTAATATTGGATATTAATTATTATTATTAATAATTTCATTTTTTTATGTATATATATTTATATCATCGGATAATAACAAAGAATCCATATCTGATATGGATTTTGATTGGTTTTATCTATTCCTAACAGAATCCGTATCTGGTACGAATTATGATAGACGTTAATAAATCCGATCTGGAATCGGATTTTGATATCTATATATATGTAGCTTGGCGTATCTCGTATGCCAAGCAATCAAAAAACGAAATAACAGAAAACGAAAGATCCTAGAATCGTTTTTGTGAAAAACGAGTTCTTCAGCCGCGCCGTTTGAAGAGCCAGCACTCTGGGCGGAAGCGTTCGTGTGGATACCAACAGAGGGTGTTCGTGATTTCGCACCTCTTCCATCAGCGTAATTCGAATCTACAAAGGTAATTTTCGAGTTTCTTTCATCAAATTAAACGAACAACATGGATCATTGGTAGGAAATCGGAGATCAAGTTTTTGTTTTCCGCTGCGTGTTTTGCAGTGATCTCGGTTGATTTCCTAACAGATGACATAAAGGAAGGAGCTACACAAGGTAACATTTCAAATTTTGTCACAATTGTGACACATGCTGAAAATTCAGCATGTGAGTCATATTTTGTGTCTTGATTAAGATGGATTAATAAGAAGACAATTTGGAAGTGTTTTAAATATTTTATGGATTAAAAAAAGTGATATTCTTGAATATCACACATGCTGAAAATTTCAGCATGTGTGTAATGCATCTAGGCCGATTTTGAGGCCTTGTTAGTGTCTAATTTTTATTCCATAAAAGATGAGAATATTGCATGCTAAATGGTGATTCATTTT
>AP025049.1:16920882-16932868 GCA_036186865.1 Eustoma russellianum
TTCTGAGGCTAGTGCAGTCTGATTTTCAGGCTTGCAAAAGGTTGAGACTTTGATCGTATTTGACTAACTTCCCAAAAGATTTTTTCAAAACTGTTTCAACCCATTTAAATAAAACTTATAAGGGGTTAGTATTTAAATTTTCAGAGCATTTGGAGTTACGTACAAATAGGAATTAATTTTTCAAATCAGTCTATCGTTTCTGGCAGATTTGCGCAATCTGACCACCATCGAATTTTCAAGGGGTTAGAGGTTGAATTTAATTCCGAAATTTTTAGGAGATACTCAAAACATCTGAGGCTAAGTTCTCTCTAAATTTCAGAATTTTTGAAGACCTGCAACCTAGTTTTCAAAACATTTTAAAACTGGTCCTGAAAACAGAAACTGTTTTCAGAAGTTGGGTTTTTGGTTTAAAACTATTTTAAAAACCACATTTTCCGCATCCACTATTCAACCCCCCCTCCCTTCTAGTGGTGCCTTGCAGATCCTACATTGTGTTTGTAGAAAACTGAATTTTCGACTTTCGTCGATTACGCGATTTTTCTCTGATTAAATTCAAACTTCTTGCACATGTCATATATGTTAGGCCAATCATAAAATAAAGTGCATATTCAACTCTAATGGCTGATGGTATATGCGCCCCATGTGCTTAAAATAATTGAAT
Organism: Eustoma russellianum; assembly: GCA_036186865.1. Taxonomy (NCBI): domain Eukaryota; kingdom Viridiplantae; phylum Streptophyta; class Magnoliopsida; order Gentianales; family Gentianaceae; genus Eustoma; species Eustoma russellianum. Next base: position 16,921,544 of record AP025049.1, read on the forward strand.
TTTAAAATCTCCACAAATTTGGCATAAATTTTAGGTGATTTATGTGTGCCTACATGGAACAGTTTGGTGGCTGAATTTAACATGTGAGCCACCAAAGTTTTGGCTATTTTTGAAGTATATGGGCTGGCCATCTTTATATGGTACATACGTGACACGTCGGTGAAGTTTCGGCAGTCACTCGATACGACAATTTTTGGTTTATGACCTTGTAGCGTATCGTTATAATTTTGTCATCACCATGACTTATATCATATGATATAAGACCTGAATATACCCATAAATATGATGTGTATATAGTGGTGTGATGTTGACATACGTTTGTAATATATATAATGTGTCGGTAGTACGTCAGAATATATGTGTATTGTGCCTTTTTAACAAAACTATGGATATATGTATAATATATATTAGGCGTGTATATTGAGTGAATGAGGACACTTTCCATTTTCAATTTGTTGTCATCAAGCTTTCTCCAAATATGTCTTCATTTAATGAACTAGTTAGTTTATTAACTTAAGTACTTCACTTAATGAACTAGTTTAGTTCATTAATTGTGGCACCTGAAAATAGTTCAAAGACAACAAATGTTTGTCATATGATGTAAGCTTTAGCGCTTCATGCTTGTTAGTACGGCAACAATATATATAAAGTATATGAGGCATGTATATCACAAAAACATGTCAAGTAATAATTTTGTCATGCATTTTGTAAACTCGTACTATTTAAATCATGCATTTGTAAATCATTCAAACACTTTTTCTCAACATATAAAATTACTAGAACGAAAGAAAGAAAGACGAGAGATTTGACTTAGGTTGATACATTAAAGACGAAGATATCAAGATTTTAGTAGAGAAAAGTGCAATAAAAGATACATGAAGAAGATGCTTTCATAAACTTTTTAATGAATCAGTAGAAGATGAACCGTATTAAGCAGGTTAAGTAACTCTGAAGACGATAGAAACCTAACATATAGTAGGAGAATTGGATTCCAAAGGAAGAAGATGCTTTCAAAGGATGAAAAATGATAAAGCGATTGGGCTTGATGGTATTCTAATTGAGGTTTGGAAATGCCTAGGAAAAGAAGGTGCTATGTGGATCACGGATCTTTTTAAGAATATAGTGAAGATCAGTAAGATGTCTGATCATTGAAAAAAAAAAGACTTTATTTTCTCTATATAAGAACAAATAAGATATACAAGATTATGCAGAATATAGATAAATTAAGTTAATGAGTCATATAATAAAACTCTAGGAATGAGTGATTGAGAAAAGACCTTGTAAAGAGACTAATGTATCTGAAAATCAATTTGGATTTATGTTGGAAAGGTTAACGATGGACGCTATTTGTCTCTTGAGAAGATTAATAGAGAAATATCGAGGGAATGAGCAAGATTTGCATAGGACTTTCATTGACATAGAAAAGACATCGGATAAAAGTGTCATGAGTGTATTATAGAGAATGCTTGAAAACAAAGATGTTAAAGTAGCATGTGTGTGTTTGTATTACGTGATAAAGACATATATGAGAACGAGATGACAAACGTAAGGATTCTAAGAGGACCAAGCCCAGAGTTCTTTATTACATTAGGTTTACACCAAGGATCTTTATTTATGCCCATAATTATTTGCTTTAGTAATAGATGATCTCACTTGATACATTCAAGATAGAGTTCTATAGACTATGTTATTTGCAGGTGACATTGTATTAGGAGGACGAGACTAGTAAAGGAATCAATGCTAAGCTCGAATGTTGGCAGGAGACATAGAGGAAAAGAGCTTCCAATTGAGTAGAAAGAAAACAGAATATATGAAATTTAATTCTAGCAACAAAAGAAAAATCCGTAAAACTAGGAGACTAAAAAATTCACATGATTGAAAGTTTTAGGCATTTAGAATCTATGCTATAGAAAGATGGAGGAATTGACAAGGATGTGAATCACATGGTACAATTAGGATAGTTAAAGTGGAGAAGTGTCAGGCCATCGTTGTGATGAGAAAGTACCTTCAAAGATTAAGAGAAAGTTTTACAGGACGGCAGTAAGACCTACACTGCTGTACGTGTCTGAATGTTTAACAGTCAATTATAAGAATGAACAAAGAATACGAGTGACAGAAATGAGAATGTTAATATTGATGTGTGGAAATATAAAGAAGGATAAATTAGGAAATGAGTATATAAGGAAAATGGTTGGAGTGACTTGTATAGGTCAGAAGATGAGGGAGTCAATGTTAAAAATGTGTGGATATGTGCAAAGGTGTCATGCAGATGCATCTGTTAGACAATGAAAGACAATGAATGAGATGCATGTTAAATGTTGGAGATGAAGGACAAAGAAGACATGAAAAGAGACATGTGAAGGATATGATTTATATGACAATGGGAGAGTATATGATTAGTGATAGATCACATTGAAGACAATTGATTTATATAGCTGATGAAATGTAAAGCGTATAAGATTTAAGTGAGAATTATAGAATTTAATACAATCAGGGTTGAAATGATATAATAGTTTTGCAAGATGCATATTCTGAATGCACATGTTATGCATTATGTATTAAGATACGCACAAAAGATAATGATTATGTTACGAGTCAAAAAAATACAATGCAAGAGCAATGATTGATCCATTTAGTGAGAAAAAGGCTTCCTTTTGTTGTACTGTTGTATACTTTTTTTCAACCACATGATTCTGTTAAGTAAATATTTTGATTTCTTATTTCCGCTACTGGCATTACGCTTACACAATAATAAATTTATGTGTAAAATATATCAAAAACTAAATTAATAACTTCTTTAGTTGTTTCTTTCACTTGCGTTTTTCTTCCGTTTCAATAATTAAATAAGTTAACTTTTCAACTTTTACATCATCAAAATGTAATATATAAAAACAAAGACTCAATCATTATTCATGCAAGTCAGAATGAAAAACTAATGTAACAGATACATACGGGTATATTCCACCGGATACTGCCACGTGTCACTACTTAACTTCCCGCCAAATCCTTCCTCTCAGTTCCTTTCTGCACAACAATAACCAGAAAACACGCACTACTTCACCTCAAGAAAAAAATCGCAGATCAAAAATGGCATTCCCTAAACTTCTCTCTATCCTCATTCTCCTCTCCATCATCTTTATCGCCACAGCTCAAACCACCGCTCAGTCACCGGAACCACCGCAGGATCTCCTCAACGCCGCCGAGACTCTCTCGAATTCCGGCTACACCTCCATGTCTCTCACAATTCAACTCCTCCTCTACCAACCCCAGTCACCGCTTCATTTCTCCTCTCCGATCAGTCTCACGTCTTCTCTCCGCCGGATTCTGCCTTTGTCGCTTCCGGGCAGCCCTCCCTCTCCGTCCTGTTACTGCATTTTTCGCCTATTTCAATTTCCCAACACTCCCTTCAATCCTTTACATTCTCCTCAACTATCCCCACTCTCTCCCCTGCTTCCACTCCTCTTTATATCACCACCTCGCCTTTGAAGCCTACCGAGCTCTCTATAAACAACGTTACAGTTGCTGGTTCGCCGCTATATGATGATGGGTCTGTCGTGATTTATGCTGTTGATGATTTCTTCAGTCCTAATTTTACTCTGATTAACCCAGAAACGAAGCCCACCGGAAATCCTGACTGCCAGAAATTCAGTGTTTTCTATAGGTACAAGGAAGCTTCTGGAGTGTTGAAATCGCGTGGGTATTCGATAGTTGCCTCGTTCCTTGACCTGCAGTTGGCAGGCTATGTGGTTTATGATTCTCTTTCTGGGATAAAATTCACAGTGTTCGCCCCTTTGGATGAAGTAATGGTGGGATATTCAGGGAATTTTCTTGATTACAAGCGACTGTTCTTTAGACATTTGCTGCCGTGTAGAATTTCTTGGAGTGAATTAAATGGGCTGAAAAATGAGACTGTATTTGGGGATTCTTTTGGAGGACATGGCATAGAAGTTACCCGGTCAGACAATGGTGAAGTGAGGATTAATGGAATAAGAATTTTTGCTCCAGGAATCTACGAGGACCAGTGGATTGTGATTCATGGTCTTCAAGAGGTAATCCCGGAGCCAGAAACTTTAGTTGGAGACGAGGTGGATGAGGGAAACATCTTGAATCATGAAGGCAATGTTACAGAAGCTAATGTAGAGTGGACATTGGCTCCCCACCGTCAGGCCGAATTGTAGTGTCTTTGAGAATATCATATGGTTGTTAATAGAGTATTGGCAGTTCTTATAGCTGAATTCTGGTTTTTCTTTGACAAGAACACTTCCTCTTATAACGAGAAGTAACTATTACGGAACTTGGCTTGCAAAATTTACAGATATTGTTGATATGAAATTCTATTTTTGAGGCATGTTTTCTTGGTCTGGTTTTGTGTGATTGTTTCTGGAGTTCTTGAGACCAGGTTAATATAGGTAATGCAGCTTGCTTATATTCAGGTTTGCGCAGAATTTGAAGTATCTTGTTCTATAGATTTTGATCAATCATAATAGTTGTTGTGGAATTCATTTGGTAGAGTGAGTGAGGGGTGAATCCAGGATTGAGTGCCTTAGGAAGAAAGAAACATTTGAACAATTCTTGGTGCTGGTCGGAAAAAGTAAGCAACTTTGGATGAGGCCAGGGTCTGTGTGTTGGGATTAATTCGAGATACGTGTGATGCGCAGCACGTTGATGAAGTTTATACGAATTAATCATAAGGTGGACGTTATGTATGATAATATTATATGTCACATATGTCACGTAATAATATTAATTATTACGTAAAACATCCACACGTTAAGTGATCATCGGGTATGTTCGTGGATGTATAGTGTGGTCTAAATGGAAACCCCGAATATGTAGACAGTCATATGGTCAGAGACCGCGATGGATGGACTCAAAGTGCAGTGACCATAAAGTTACGACATCTGGTCCCCGAGGGGCGACAACCCACGTGTGGCTAGTAGATAATTATTGGCACAATAATTAAATATTAAGGAAGATAAGGTTGGGTTTTAAATTCAGATTTAATTTGAATTCAAATTTAAATTTGAATTTAAGTTTAAATTTAAGTTTAAATTTAAATCCTAATCTATCAGATCCTTCCATCCCCTCTATATAAAGGAGGAGACTTCACTCCTCAGATCATCAAAAAAAAAAAACAAAAGGAAATAGACGCATACAGACTAAAGAAAAGCGCCTATTACAGTATTAGAGGGAAAGTGTGCCAAATTTTCTATAAAGTCCACACTGCCTAGCCTCTCCATCGGGTAAAGCAGTGAATTGTTGATTCCATTCAAGGGGTGTATCAGCAATTGGTGGGAGGTCGTGAATCCTTGGATCACGCCAGATTCTTCATCAGCCGGAGCAGTTGCAGCATACGTGATCAGATTAACAACGGCAATGGAGCAAGGTATATTTTCCGCATTTTGTTACTTTGTCCATTGATTCGATTAAATGGTCCTATTCAGGGGTTTATTAAATTAAATCCAACAAGTGGTATTAGAGCAGGCCTAATCGAATCATTATGTTAATCTGTTCATATTTGAAAAACGGAAATTTTTTGGGTCAAAATCCGTTTTTTTTTAAATTTCCATCAGTTATTTTGTTCTGGTGGAATACTGGTTTTAATACAAATAAGAAACGTCCCTGCTATTTGGCTGAAATTGGGATCGGCGATGTGGCCAGAACCGTGGCTAGCGATTTAAAGGTCGCAGGTTCAAACCTGCAGTCCGAAATTTTCGCTCCAGGAGGGTGGAATATCTTGCAGTTTCATTTTGTTTAATATATAACTAAAAGGAAGCCTCTTTAGAACAGAAAAGCCTTGTTGCTTGGTGGTAACTGCCTCCATTAGTGTCACGGAGGTTCTGTGCTCAAACCTCCCTTTCGATAATTTTAGGTTTTTCCTGGAAACTGTAATCAGATTAAAATAAATATAAAACCTCCTTCAATACAGCACTCAAGGCTGCTGGCCTACTGGCAGAACTTGAGACAGAAAGAAGGAGGTCACGGTTTCGACTCCTACTAGTGACAATTCTGGAGCATTTTTGCTCCTGACAGAACTGGCGGGCTGTTTAGGTATTGGGCTGGCAATTCAGCTTCTGCCAGTCCGGCCCTGCATCAGAAAGGGCTTCGGCCCAAACCGGTATTTAAAACAAAAAAAAAAGGTTTCAGATGGGTTTTCAGATTCGGCCTTAATTCGGTTCAGAAGGGCTTCGGCCCAATTTCAGTTGCAGAATCAAATAAATAAAAAAAAAGGAATTCAGAAACTGGGCCTGGCGGGTCTGACCCGACCCGACCCGCGCCCCTGCCTTTTTTTCCAGTTTTTTATTTGGTTATTATTGTTATTTTGGATAAAGTAAATAATAATAATTTTTTTATTATTATTATTTAAAGTTTATTTTTAAGGAAAATAGTAATAATGACAAATTGTTGTTATTATTATTTTAAAGTTTCCTTTTAAAGAAAATAATAATAATGATGATGATAATTTAATTATTATTGTTATTATTATTAAAAGAAAATAGTAATAATAATAAGTAACTATTATTATTATTATTTTAAAGTTCTTTTAAAGGAAAATAAAGTAAATAATAATGATAATAATTTGATTATTATTGTTATTATTTAAATTTTATTAAGAAAAATAGTAATAATAATAATAAATTCTTGTTATTGTTATTATTATTTTAAAGAAATCCAAAATAATAATAATCAAGTGTTAAGTTTAAGTTCTAGTTATTATTGCATTATTATGTTTATATGCATGCAGTTATTTATTTATTTATTTATTTATTTATGCCTTATGTTTATGCATGTTAATAAATAAATAAAATAAAGTTAAGGAACTTAACCCAATAAGGATCCGAATCTTGCTTGACCCGGTTTGACCAAGTTCAACCAAGTTAATTCGATGGGCTAAGTTGACTGAATTAACCAACACTTATCAATCAATTGCGGTTTATACTCGTGATAGATGACTCATTGAGTTGTGATAAAAACACCGTACACATAGTTTTGTCTAAGAAAGCCGGTACTTAAGCGAGACCATTGTGACTCCACCGGTGGCCTGGAAATTATGTGGAATGGTAATACACCCTTATGGCAAGTGGGTATTGCTGAATCGGTTCCCTTCACACTCAATGTGACCCATCATAAGGTTATATCACTTGTTATATTGATTGATAAAGATATTGTTCTATAAACCGTAAGGAGAACTGAGCTTGGTTCAAGGTGGTTCTTATTTGAGCCGTAAAGGGAATCAAGCTAGTTCGAATTGGTTTAAGTATGCACGGTCGTGCAAAAGGGTCAGTCAGGAAACTGCGGATCATTTAGAACCATAAAGTTACGCGACTTAGCAAATGTAGGGCTTTAATATGATCCCCTTAAAGTGCGGCAATCATATCATCGCCACTATATTTGTTATGATTGTGAAGGGCATGTATGTGTTGGAGGCAATCATTGACCGGCCCAAAGGAAGGTGTGGTTGTCAAAGACACATATGAGCATGGTAGTGGACCCAAATAGGGCCGGCGGCGAAGCTTTAAAAGCGTAGGTTAACTCATCGGCCCAAAGGAAGGTGGTTAACCTGTGCTTGGAGAGCCGTCATATTGACCACTACACCCAATTGTTGGAAGGTATTGGGATGACTCCAAAGAGCCCCGATATTGGAAGACAATTGGTAGATGGAATCGGGGTTCTATTTTGATATTTGTTTTTATGCAGTTTAAAGATTACAAGTGTTGTGTATTTAAGTCCGTTTCTTGTTTGCTTTTCAGCAATAATGTCTAACATTAAGGATATTCCTACAATGAACGGTTCAAACCATAAGCAATGGAAAGATCGATTTGAGATCTTTCTGGGGATTGCTGATCTAGACAATGCGTTACAGATAGATCGTCCAGCTGTGCTAACAGACGAAAGTACCAGTGAGGAAAAATCTCACATGGCACGCTGGCTACGATCAAATTGCATGTGTCTTATGATCATGCAAAAGACTATCTCCAAATGTTTCAGGGGACACGTTTCTGAGTCCACGACGGCTAAAGAATTTTTAGCCGATCTCGAGCAAAGATATGTAAAGAATGAGAAAGCCGAGGCAGACAATCTCTTAAAGAAACTTTGCTCGAAACAGTACCGTGGAATCGACAGCATAAGGGTGCATAAAGTTATGAATGCTGTCGCCACCAAGTTCGGTGGTAAGAAACGAAAGGCTGCGGATAAAGTTACTGTGCAAAAGGCAAGTCAAAAGGGAAAGGGGGTGCCTACTGCTGGCACACACAAAAGCATGACTTGTTTCTTTTGCAATAAGGAAGGACATTTAAGGAAGAATTGTACCGGTTATATATCTTGTCTCAAGAAAAAGGGTACATTCTTAGTTTGTTCTGAAGTTAATTTTGTTTCGGATATAGCCACTTGGTGGGTCGATACGGGAGCCACGACTCACCTATCTGTGACTATGCAAGGTTGCCTAAGCCATAGAAAACCAAGAGACGGTGAAAGATACGTCTATTGGGGAAATGGCAGCGGCATAAAGGTTGAAGCCATCGGGCATTTCAGATTGCTATTGACATCCGGTTTCTGTCTAGATTTGCATGACACTTTTGTAGTACCATCGTTTAAACGAAATCTTATTTCGTTTTATCGATTGGATAAAAGTGGATATTACGGTTATTTTGGAAATGGAAATTTCCAACTTTATCATGCTTCTAGATTGATTGGTCACGGTATAATGTCCGAAATTGATAAACTTTATTCAATAAATGTTGCTTCACATCAGGAAACCTTGCATGTTGTAACGCGAAACGTTAAAGCAAAATTAACTCATGAGAATTCAGGATCACTTTGGCATCGACGTTTAGGACACGTGTCCAAAAACAGAATAGAACGTCTTGTCAAAACAGAAATTCTCAATCCTTTAGACTTAACCGACTTGGAGTCGTGTGTATTTTGTGCTAAAGAAAAACAAACTAAAGTCCGAAGATATGAAGCAAATCGTGCAAATAGTCCATTAGAGTTGATTCATACCGATATTAGTGGCCCATTTCATCCGGTTACTCGAAATGGCCACTCTTATTTTATCACCTTTATTGACGACTATTCGCGATATGGCTACGTATTCTTGATTAAAGAAAAAGCGCAAGCAATAGACATGTTCAAATCCTTTAAAGCTGAAGTTGAGTTACAACTTAACAAAAGGATTAAAGCCGTCGGATCGGACCGTGGGGGTGAATACTACGGTCGATATAATGGATCAGGAGAACAGTGTCCAGGACCATTTCCTAAATACCTAGAGGAAAGCGGAATCGTCCCTCAGTACACCATGCCTGGGTCACCAAGTATGAATGGTGTAGCTGAAAGACGAAACCGTACACTTATGGACATGGTGCGTAGTATGATGAGTAAAACTACGCTACCATTATTCCTCTGGGGAGAAGCGCTTAAAGCCGCAGCTTACATCCTCAACCGAGTACCAACTAAGCGACGATAAGGACCCTTTATGAGTTATGGACTAAGCGTAAGCCTAGCCTTAACCACATAAGGGTTTGGGGCTGTCCAGCAGAGGCGAAACCTTACAGACCAAATGAAAGAAAGCTGGACACCAAAACAGTTAGTTGCTATTTCGTTGGTTACTCGGAAAGGTCACGAGGGTATAAATTCTACGATCCCACAAGTAAAGTGTTTTTCGAGACAAATTCGGTAAAGTTCTTTGAGGATACTTGGTTCCGGGGGGAATGATTTGCATCAGCAGATCATCGAGTTAGATGAGGCACACTCAGATGCGACAGAAATGCGAATCGAACCATCTTTTGGGGAGATAGCATCAGCGATACCCGCACCTGAGGTACCTCATCCCAGTAGTGACGCTCCACAGGAACAAATTCATGTTCTTGAGGAAGTTACTGAAGAACCCGATGAATTGCCAGCTGATGCAGTTCAGGAACCTACAGTATCTCAAGAACAAGTGCCCCTAAGGAGATCCACTCGTGAACGGAGAAACCCTATACCTAGTGACTATGTGGTGTATCTCCAAGAACACGGATTCGATATTGGTATGTTGGACGATGATCCCAAAAACGTCCAGCAAGCATTGCAATGTCGAAATTCAAAAAAGTGGATAAAGGCCATGGAAGAAGAAATAAAGTCTATGCACGACAACAAGGTATGGGATGTCGTCTCGTTGTCTAAAGGTTCGAAACCCGTTGGTTGCAAATGGATATTTAAAACCAAACGGGATTCAAAAAGGCAACATAGAACGATATAAGGCTCGACTTGTTGCTAAAGGGTTTACCCAAAAGGAGGGCATAGACTATACGGAAACCTTCTCTCCAGTATCTACGAAGGATTCCTTCCGGATAATCATGGCTTTAGTGGCACACTTAGATATTGAGTTACATCAGATGGATGTTAAGACTGCGTTTTTAAACGGAGAACTCGACGAGACTATTTACATGGTTCAACCGCCTCGATTCGAGGTGGGAGATCCAAAAGGCATGGTTTGTCGACTAAAGAAATCCATCTATGGGCTCAAGCAAGCGTCTCGACAGTGGTACTTCAAATTCGCCAAAGTGGTTGCCTCCTTTGGTTTTGAGGCAAACCAAATTGACGAATGCGTGTATCACAAGTTTAGTGGGAGCAAGTTCATATTTATGATCTTGTACGTAGATGATATACTGCTTGCAACAAACGATGTAAACATATTGAGCGACACCAAAGCCTTTCTGAGAAAGCATTTCGAGATGAAAGACCTTGGTGAAGCCTCATATGTGTTGGGATTTGAGATACGGAGGAATCGTACCCAAGGTATCTTACGTCTCTCACAACAGGCATACGTCGAAAAGGTGTTGAAGCGGTATAGCATGGATAAGTGTAAATCACTTAATACCCCTGTGGCAAGAGGAGATAAATTCAGTCTGAAACAATGTCCCCAAACAGAGTTTGAACGTTCGGAAATGAGGAATACTCCCTATGCTTCGGTAGTAGGGAGTATAATGTATGCCCAAGTATGTACACGACCAGACTTGGCATTCATTACGGGAATGTTAGGCAGATACCTCTCTAATCTGTACAAGGATCACTGAACCGCAGAAAAGAGGGTGCTAAGATATTTACAAGAAATAAAACAACACGTACTGACGTATCGGAGATCTGATAAGTTAGAGATCACTAGATATACAGATTTCGATTTTGCTGGATGCTATGATAGCATGAATCGACCTTAGGTTATGTGTTTACCCTAGCCGGAGGTGCGATCTCATGGAAAAGCACGAAACAAACCTTATTGGCGTTCTCCACTATGGAGGCGAAATTCGTAGCTTACTTCCACGCATCCAATCAGACGATATGGCTTCT